>JZLH01S0018675.1:7184-22958 GCA_001188425.1 Eucidaris tribuloides | reverse complement strand
TCTCTCACCCCCCCCCCTCCTCTAAGCAATTCTACACAGTGCTTCTACATGTAAATCATAATAATTTTAGGACATTACATTCTTTCTTAATTCAAAGTAAAATTTTTCACATCGCATGATACCCCAACTTTTCACGGGGATGGAGTTGAGGTCGGCCGTTCCGAGTCACGAGCGCCTGGAAAAAATATTGTTACATAGATTTTGTACACACAACTCGGACCGAGGCCAAGCCTAAGCCAGCCAAGGCTCCATCTCTGCTCTTCAAACACTCTATAACAATCCTCAATTGTGACTTTTTTTTTTTTAACTTGCGATGTTGTTCCGTATTACAATGGATACCTGTTACCATGAATACCCACCTTCAAATATTTGTGGCTGGACACCTTGGCAGCTGCCAGAGAGATCGTTCTGGAAACGTCTGAGTTATTTTGCACCATCAATGACGATGGGACGTCCTGTCTGCTGCATGTTGGGGATGAGCCGTGGAACTCAGAGCAGCTAAATGTGGAGAAAATTCAATCAGTAGTTTGGGTTATTAATGAAATAATGATTAATATGTAGCTGAGATTTTTAAATTGATCATTGTTAATTATGTCTTTAAATATTTTTTGATGACATTCTGTATGTTCTCTTATACAAGTACACCTTTATCTGACATTTTGAATGGACAAATAAACAACCTAGAACACGGTTATACCGTCACTTGTAAAATATGACAGTCTACGGGAATAACTCGAATGGTCACTCAATGATTTTATTTTTTTAAAGCACTAAATCATTTTGAACTGTGTTTTTTCAGGGTATCATTTTAGACCTTATACAAGACACTAGTAGCATAGGGAATCATGTAGCTCAGATTTCTTAAAAATTAAAATTGTTATAAGATGCCTTCAATGCCACCACTAGACCTTGTCTACAGGGCAAAACAAATTCAATTCAAGCAAACATAAGACTTAAGTACGCATGCCAACCTTGTCCATGCTCTGTTGTGTGCACCGCTGGATGCAGGCTCCGCCCGATGTCGGTCAGGGAGCGGATCATGGGGGAGGCTGCTCCCCTCTTCTCCCTGTGCCTCTTCTGGCTCTGATGGTGATGCTTGCGGAGCAGCGCCTCCCGGACCTGCTCTCGCTCCCTCATCCAGCTGGTTCGACATTACAGTTTGTCTAGGCAAGGTCTGAATGGAAAAAGAAATCAAATTCCGTGATGTGTCTAAAGAGCATTTTTTTCCTAAACAAAGATGAGGATTATTTCTGAAAATGAATGTCATATCAACATCATGAATGGGCTCTCTCTTTGACCTCTTCGTATGACAACATGGTACATTGCATGTACAGTGTACATGAATGCATGTGGTCTCTGTCTGTTCTCACCATTGCCTCGTCATCATCATTACCATCATCACCATCTTCATCATCATCTCCTTCCTCCCCTCCACATCCTCATCCATATCCTCCTCCTCCGCATATCCTCCTCCTCGTCCTCATTACCTTCATCATCAACATGACAAGCATCATCATTATCATAATGACTATCATTGTCTTCATCATTATACCATCATATTCTTCATTATCATCACCATCATCATCACCATTACCATTATCTTTATAATCATCGTCATCACAATTATCATGTCATCATCACTGTCATCAACATGATGACATCATCATCATTACCATCATCATCACAATCATCACCATCACCATCACCATCACCATCACCATCACCATCACCATCACCATCATCATCATCATCATCATCATCATCATCATCATCATCATTACCAGCATATCACCACCATCACCACTACCATCATCATTATCATCATCATCCCCATTGTCATTAGTTTGCTTACCTGCAATCTGGACGATGTTGTCAGTCATTATTGAGGCACACCGTGCCACTGATGAGGCAGTTCCTCAACTCATCATCATCATCATCATCACCTCAAAGACTGTGAAGTGGTAGCGTCGCCACGTGGGGCTTACTCATCATCATCATCACCATCACCATCACCATCACCATCACCATCACCATCATCATCACCTCAAACAATCAAGACCTTTCATTTTGCCACGATGCCACTCACCTGCAATCTGGACGATGTTGTCGGCCTCCATATCGAGGCACACTGTACCACTGATGAGGCAGTTCCTCAACTCAAAGAGACTGTGAAGCGGTAGCGTCGCTACGTGAGGCTTACTCCACCTGTCTGCATCCACGTCCACATCCTCTTCATACTTGATCCACCTAAGAATAGAAGACAAGACCAGATTACAAACATTATAGATAATACAAGGGACAGTGATTTTCCGTTTCCAAAATAGGCCTTTTCTGTTTAAAAAAAATCTGGAATTCCGTTGAAACTTGCCTGAAAAATGGAAATTCTGTTCTGCTATAGACTGTGTAAACATGAAAAAATTACAATTCCATTTACCCAAAACTTAACCCTTTGACTACAACATTCTGTCAATGCCCATAGATTTAGCACAGGGTCCACCTGGTTGGTGTAAACAACGCGTTAAAGGTATTGGCTAACATTTACCACAGTTAAAAAAATCTGAGCCACGTGATTCCCCATGCTACTAGTGTCTTTGATGAGGTCTAAAAATGAAGCCCTGAAAAAAATTGTAATTCAAAATGATTATTTAGTGCTTTAAAAAAGTGAAAATCGTAAGTTGACCAGATTCACTTGCACGATTTCCTCCCATAGACTTACTGTGTGTACACCTAGGCTATTAAACTCGCCCCGAGTTTTAATTGTTTATTCATGCATAACTTGCCATTGGCAGTGTAACTTTCCAAACTTTTGTATTCTAGGGTGTTTATTTGTCCATTTGAACACTACTATGTAGCTCAGATATCAAAGTTTGACAATTTTTTAAATTGAAGCTCCACAATGTTAGCCTATCACTTTAATACAAATACACAGTTTTACCACTGTTTCTGTGTGGTTTTTTTCTTCAACTTTTTCTTATTTCTGTTTGTTTTTTCCTTTCTACAGTGTATCTGTTTGAAACTAATTTTCCACTTCAAGTTGTCAAGTTGTTTTTTTTTTCAACTTTTTATTTCTGTTTATGCTTTTTCCTTCCTATCCGTTTGAAACTAATTTTCCGCTTCAAGTTTTCATTTCCGGAAATTTCCTCCATTTTTCGTTATCATAGAAAATCACTGTCCCTATAATATTCAGCACATAGTTGTACATGTATGCAGAATTTAATTTTCACTAAAACTTCTTTAGCTATGCTGTATGTGTATGTAAAACCATCAACTTGCATGTAGCATGTTGTTGTTGCTACAGTATATTTTGTGTCACAAATGGTGCATGTATTCTTATAATAATTGTTACAAAAATAGAGCAGTTTGACTGCGCACAGTCGATGGGTATGCCTCCGCAAAACAGTTTATCGGTGCCTTATAATACATACATGTACTTCACCCAAGTTATGTCAAAGTCTGACTAACTGTTTTTATGTTATCACACTGACAAGCCCAAGTCAGACACTATTTTTATAGGCCCTGTGACTGGCTTTGACCTTTCAACTCCAAAATCTAATCATTTTATTGTTGCCTCATTGTACATACTTGTTCATAGTTACATCAAAATCTGATCAGCTGTTCTTAAGCTTTTGTGATTAATGAGTACCAGTAGTGCATGGATGGACAACCTAAAAACAGGATGACTCCAGGAACTTTGTTGTGGAGACATAAAAAGTATGATAGTAATTTGTTATACACTTTTAGTTTGTCACTGGAAAATTAATATTTCCAGAAATCACTGAGAAAGAAGACAAAAATGATGTGCCACATGTGAGTTTTATGGATGGAATAAAGTTCCAAATATGGTAACTTATTGAAACACATGATGTGTACTGTAAGCCTGGAAATGCATGAAAGTCTCATGAAAAAATTATATTAGAAAACAAAAAAGACAAAACAAAAAGTTCAAAAGTCACAAGGGTCATTTTGGGGGATTTCTGATGCAGGATTTTGACAAATTCTGTTTCTGGTGAATGATTAAGTGCTATTTATGTTAATCATCTATCGTTTGACTCCCCTTACACCTCCCCTGACACTTTTGCCTATTATACGCCAAGGTGAGCTCAATTTAAAAATGTCCGTCCTTTCTGAATTTTGAAATTGTAAAATCCATTAAGTTTTAATATTGAAAAAAATGAAATCCGATATTTTTCATCAACATGTATCTTTACATGTTGTACGAACATGAGAGGTTGTAACCATGTCATAGTTGAGTGAACACACTTTATAAATAAAGCAAAAAATGCCATTATTTACCATTATTTTGGCATGAGAGACGACTCCTGTGACTTTTGAAAAGTGACATTTTTGCCTTTAATGCATGCTCACTCATGCATGACTTGACGGATCAGTCACATTTTCACACAGAATTTAGTCAATGAGTGTAATAACACCCCTGCTAAATTGTTCTGCTCAAATTTGCTTCGTTAAAAAGTTATGGTACTTTGAATAAGGGGGAACTTACTTTTTGTGTAGTGTTTATATGTTCATATTCCGAATTCAAAATTGCCTGTAAGGAACTTTTGTTTCTGTGTGGGTTTTTTTTCAACTTTTTCTTATTTCTGTTTATGTTTTTTCCTTTCTATCCGTTTGAAACTAATTTTCCACTTCAAGTTGTCATTTCCAGAAATGACAAACATTTTTCGTTATCATAGAAAATCACTGTCCCTATAATATTAAGCACATAGTTGTACATGTACGCAGAATTTAATTTTCACTAAAACTTCTTTAGCTATGCTGTATGTATATGTAAAACCATCAACTTGCATGTAGCATGTTGCTGGTGCTACAGTATATTTTATGTCACAAATGGTATTCTTACAATAATTGTTACAAAAATAGAGCAGTTTGACTGCGCGCAGTTGATGAGTATACCTCTGTAAAACAGTTTATCGGTGCCTTATAATACATACATTACATGTACTTCACCCAAGTTATGTCAAAGTCTGACTAACTGTTTTTACGTTATCGCATTAACAAACCCAAGTCAGACACTACTGTATTTTAGGCCCTGTGACCTGCTTTGACCTTTCAACTCCAAAATCTAATCATTTCATTGTTGCCTCATTGTACATACTTGTTCATAGTTACATCAAAATCTGATCAGCTGTTCTTAAGTTATCTTGATAACAAGAACCAGTAATGCACAGACGGACAGACAGACGCACGAACGGACAACCCAAAAGCAGGATGCCTCAAGCCGAGGCATAATAAAAGTATGACAGTAATGTTATATATTACACTTATAGTTTGTCACTGGAAAATTAATCTTTTTCAGCAATCACTAACAAAGAAGAGAGAAATGACGCGCTACATGTGGGTTTATGCATGGTACAATAATGTGCCGAATACAAATTGATAACTTATTGAAACACGTGACATATACTCTAAGCCTGGAATAACATGAAGTTTCATGAAAAGAATAATATTAAAAAACAAATTTAGTCACCAATCAGTGATAATACCCAGGCCATAATTAATATTATTGATTTATTACTATGCCAAGTTGCCAGCACAGATCAAGTTATTAAGTTAACTGCTGGATTTGCTATTCATAGAACATCAACACATGCTCATGTCAAAATTCATTAATTTTGTCAACCAAGTACGGGAAATCTGTGGTCATTCACACCGTATACATGTAGATTAAAATCAGGCATTTGAATACATAACACGTTTTATTTTGTTTTTTCCCCTGCATACACAGTGCCCCACCAGGCCCCCAAATTGAAGTACATGTATATATATAATTAGATTAATTTCAGTAAAGATGTTCACTTTTCCAGATTTTCCAATAATGCCATTTTTTTAATGTCATATAAAAGATAAATGCAGCTAGTGATATGATTTGAAAACATGTCTCTCCTGAAAAGAAATGTTAGTGATTTTATATTTTTCCAAATAGGTAGGACTTACAAGAAAAAGATTTGCCAATTTTTCAAAATATTAATGCTATATTTGTACTGCATAAGTTATGGCATGGCTGTCTTTTTTGTTGTTGTCATACTGTCTGTTTCCAAGCACAAGAAAAAAGAGATTTTTATTTATTGTTAAAATCAGTTAAAATTTAAAATCAATTAACGAAACATACAGTGTACATGTAAATCTCCAAGTAAAAAACATACTATACAAGATACTTTTCAATGCTATTCTGTTCAAAATAATATTCAAAATAGTGCTAGTTAAAGTTACCAGACAGCAAAAACATATATAATTATTTCACAAAATGTTTTAATCTCCAAACAATAACATGTAACAAATAACAATGACAAACACACACACACAAACAATTTCAATGCTATTCTGTTGAAAATATTACTTTCAACAATAACCTACAGTTATGAGGAAATGTTTCATCAATTATAACACATTGTAAAGGAAATCTAAAAAATCTATAAACAAAAACATGTAACAAGTAAAAACAAAGATTTCAAAGCTAGTCTGTACAAAATATTACTTCCAATGATAATTCAACATCAAACATAAAATTAGTTTTACCTACATGTAAATATGTTTACATTTTTAAACAATAACACGTAAAAAATAAACAAAATACTATGAATTTCAATGTTATTTTGTTCAAAATAATACCAATAACAACTTTAAAAAATGACTAAATTAAGTTTCAGTCTCAATTTCACAGCCTTAACGGAAGGACAAATGTATGGATGCATTGACGTACAAGAAGAATAACAAAACATCTACCCACACCTTCCAAGGCAAAGTACAAAAAAAATAATAATCCAGCAAATCAGGCGCTAGTTGGATATTCATATTTTATAGAAACCGGATTTAAAGGAACAAAACACCCATTTAACACTACCCAAAAATTAAAAAAAATTGAAGTTGTCATAACTTTCCTTTTAACGATTCAATTTTTTTGCGCATCACATGTACATTCTTGTATCAAAATGTAGTTTGTCTAGTTGTACAGTATTCTTTCCAACACTGCAATAATCTGAATTCTGATATCTGTCGGTGCACACTTTTGCTAGATCCGATCACGATCACGTATGTGCCAACCTATGCCCTCTGAATTCTCTAAAATAAATACCTTGTTTGTATAACTCATTGCCAGTATTTTGCATATTGTTAACAAAAAAAATGACAGTTCTAATATAAGAATAACAGGTGATGCATGAGTGATAGGGCAAGGCCAAACACGCATGTTTTGATATCTACACAGACATGGTCTAGAAATCATTAGATATTTGGCATATTTGTCATTTATTGACCATTGTCTGACGGGAGGTGTTGATGGACAAGGAGAAGCCAGGCCATTGTTGAACCAATGCCATTATACAACTACATGTACTGTAGGCTCACAAACAGTATAGTTGCACAATATAATGATCATTACGACTGAGACAGTGTACTTCCGTTCGGAAACAATACAAAAAATTTGTTGGTACTAGTATACACTGCAGACAGACATCACGCAAACGTGACTATCAGGCTTTTAAAGACACTATAAAACATTGTGGAAGCCCCATTTAAAAAACTGTCAAACTTTGCTATCTGGCATATCTGGTAGTGTTTGGATGGACAAATAATCTCCCTAGAACACAAAACTTTAGACAGTTATGCTGTCACTCGTAAAATATGTAACTTAAAATCGGCACATGAATTATTCTCAGCTGATAGAAAATTCTGCTACACAGCAGTCTATAGAGGAAAACAGGGATGATCACTCAATGATTTTCACTTTTTGAAAGCACTTAATGATCGTTTTGAACAGCAATTTTTTCAGGACTTCATTATTAGACCATGCCAGAGACACTGGTAGCATGGAGAATCATGCAGCTCAGATTTTTTTAAACTGAAAACGTTTTTATATGATGCCTTTAAACAACATATTACATAAAGTGCACGGAAAAGTAGACCCTTGTTATAAATAAAAACGTCCCTTTAATAGACTAAGAAGATTGCTTTGTTAAATTGAACTTTTGTTGCATCAAGGTTGCAAAAACAACAGAAAATTTCATCTTCAGGAATAGAAAAGAAAAAATAAATTTGCTTGTTAAAACAATATTTTGCTACATACACTGTTTCAGTGTTCTAATGAGAGGTACAGCACTGTATAAGGAATACACATACAGAAGGTTTTGGTTGTGTATCATATCAATGAATGATCACTTTCAATCGTTATGAATAATTAACACAGAGATATGATGCAAGTACGTGCATCTTTTCTTCAACCGTGAACCTGTCTAAAAATGAGGCTAAATTGATATTTTCCTCGTCTTAGCCTCTGGGGAACGACAAGTGACATCAATTAATGTCAAATTCCACGCTTCGTATTCATGCTTGTCTGCACGATATTGACTCTCGCCTGCTGCAAAGCACAAGTCAAGAGGAATCCTGGATTCTACGATAGCCAGGCTTTCAACTCTGCTTGGCTGAAAAAGTAGGAGAAAATTCTCAAAAAACAGAAAAAAAGTAGGATTCAATCCACCAAAGTAGGATATTTATCAGTAGTATTTGGAGTAGTAACCTCAAAGAAAACTGACACATACAAAATACACAGAAAAGAAATCTAAGTTTGGTGAAAAAGCAGAAATCCGCGGAAACAAATTTTCTTCACGAATAGGTGATGACGGTAGTTACAGTACTCTCAACAACAACCTGTAAAAACTACTGAGCTCCAAAGTCCAAACAAATATCAGACCTATTGCAAAGGGGTTTTTTTTTTGGACAAAAAGTCTGAAGAGGTAGGAGAATAAGGATTTTTAGGGGAAAAATATAGGAAAAGTAGGGGAAAAAAAAAGAAGAAAACTGGGAACAGTTGAAGGCCTGCTACACGAACCTGCACTGAAAGACCACCTGCTAATAAAGACTACTTTTCTTGTCACCCTTTATATTAGTGATATTTAAATACAGGATTTTTCTTTTCTGCATTGTGTAATATTCTTGGTCCTACCCTTACCTACTTTACATGCACAAACCCTTGTCCGTCGTGCTACGCAAATCAGGGTCTGAACAATCTTTGTAGCAGACAAGTACTTCCATAGGCCCTGTGTTATAGCTGCTCCGGACAAGCCCTGACCAACAAGATTAGTCTTGGCTCAAGGCAGTGTGAAATTTTGGTGCCAAAATAAAGTCTGTGCCTGCAGACTAACCCTTACCTAGCCATCTCCTTCCACTCGAGTTCTTCTCCATCGGATCCGTAGCAGAGTTCCTCCAGTTCAGTGAAGACCTCGTGAGACTCATGGCTCTCATCTCCCTCATCCCCCAGGATGAACTTGACCCTCTGGGAGGCCTGGGGATCTAAATCAGCAAATATCATCAATAATTTGAGTTAAAGGCATCCTTTAGTTCATCAGGTTTCCACCACTTCTAAACTAGAAATATCACGAAAGGTGATTAATACCCCCAAGCCGTCACGACCCCAACTTAACAATGTCGTACCATGGCAATGCCAGTTATCGGCACATTCCAACAATGTTGGGCTTGCACAATCTTCACCTCAAGACCCAATGTTGGGCAAATTTCATGAGAAACTGTGTCAAAAACTGAGAAATATAGTTTGATCCGTAAGATTTTTTACCCAACCTTATTATTGGCCATCACACATTGCTATGCCATTACATGTACATGAAATGCCAGTTTTGGAGGATTTAAAAAAGAATGGTCTCGCCACATTCTTCACCCCAAGACCTCAATGTGTGCTGCCAAACTTCACAGCCTTGTCATAAAACTGATTAAGTAGTTCAATTCCAAGCAAGTTTTTTTTATCAGACTTTAGCCATAATATAACCACTACCAGGCAACACACGTTTTCGACAGCAGCGAAAATGTGTCTCGCAACTTCACCCCAAGACCATGGTTCGTCCAATATTTCATTAGCACTGCGTTTGAAATACTGAGGAAGTACTTCGATCCCAGAGATTTGCAGACGGGACCAACGCCGACCGCAAGACTTACGACTCTCATTGTCCCCCTCATCCCCAGCGATGAACTAGGACCCTCTGGGAGGCCTGGCGAAATCAGGAAAAAATATTCAATCCATTAAAATTTTAGAGGACAGCTCTAAAAAATATGGTGTCCATCATTTCCACACCCCAAAATGAACTTATTGACTAATTAAGGCTAGAGTCATATACAATGTTGATTCACATTTATAATCTTCACATCTAAAAAAAGCTTGGGGACCTGAAAATTTAGGTTCGCGGGAAAATAACATGCCATAAATCAGCTAGAATGCAGCTGACATAAAGTCGCTCACTGAATTGAATTGTACACAAACGTTAAACTATTGGCTGCCAGACCGTGATTCTGTATTACGTTCTAGTGAAACTTCCCTTCTGATCAACCATCATTACAAGCGTCAACCACAAATACTCAGT
The DNA here is from genome assembly GCA_001188425.1 of Eucidaris tribuloides. Classification (NCBI taxonomy): domain Eukaryota; kingdom Metazoa; phylum Echinodermata; class Echinoidea; order Cidaroida; family Cidaridae; genus Eucidaris; species Eucidaris tribuloides. The sequence goes on along the minus strand of JZLH01S0018675.1, from coordinate 12,576 downwards.
GAGTTGGATGTGTTTCAAGCAATATTTGCTACATTTGGATGCTTAGCAATTCAAAATCCAGTGGCTAAAAGGCTACATTCGTGATTTGAAACCTACAAAGACTACCTTACAAAATGCAAGTTGAGAAACATCAAAATTTTCCATACGCATGTAGTTGTCTACGAGAAGAACCGAGAGGTCGCAACTCGGATAATTGTGATTCTCTGGTGTGAATTTGCCGATTGCTTCACATCCAATAGTATCATTTGTATGTGCTAAAGATGCAGTATTTAAAAATGCTTATTTTTCATGATTTTGCAATCTCGAGTTTTTCACTTATTTTTCACTTGGGATTATAAGTCAGAGTTGCATTCATGTGTGTTTTCATGGAACCTTTTCAAAGCCGCGATGGTAGTGGTCAATCGGCAAAAAAAGAAAGAAAAAATGGTAATACAACTTGAAACTAAGTTGACTGTATAAAATCAACGTCGCCTGCCTTCGGCTTCGGAGTTGGTAACAGAAGTTAGCAGATGCAAACAGTCCCAGGATGCTGCCTCGATTGGTGAATGCAAATGGAGAATTTCAAATGATTAATCATTTGCATATTTCAAAAAACTCACCCGCCCCCAATCCCCACGGCAAAAAACTTCATACCTGCGTTTGTCGAGTTAAGAGAGTGTCGGGACCCGCGTTAGGCCTCTGTGTTGGACGTGAACGAATCTCTCATTCCCGCCATTCTGTTGTTTGCGACTTGTTTTTGTGTCGTGCTTCTGTGAGGTTGGTGATGCGTGTTTGTCTTTTTTCTGATGCTTTCAAGCTCGCCTTTCAGCGGAAGATGAATAAACCGACGTAGATCGCATCGCGATGCGCCTAGTAAGAATAGCCAAAGCTAGAAAGAACAAAATACATATATCGTTTAAATGAGACTTAGGCAAACCACAACAATGCCAAGTTTATGGTCATGTGTTGCTATGGTGGGGACCCCCAAAATACCTGGTGGCGCTACATCTTTTCAGATCCTCTTTCATACTGAACTGATGGGCATGCAGAGCTATCCTTCATCAATTTAATGCATTTGGCCTCACATTCTGCCAGCCAAAATTACTCTGCTTTGAATTCTGATAAGCAATCTTGCATCAACACTTGTTTAATTAGTGAAAAATGCAATAATGTTAACAAGGGTAAATCTGGTGGATAAGCGGAGGAGGAATAAGCCGGAGGAGGATATGTACAATCTCTATGGGAAATTGGCAAATTCACCCTGTACTTTTTTTGTTTTTCCTATTAGTATTGCAGGCAGATAAGACTATCTTGGAGTTATGAGTATGCATCTGACCTAACTGCCACAATGCTTCTGTACTTAACAATTTCCTCAAAAGTAAAAATGACATTATTGTCTTCTAGGCATTAATTACTTATTAATACTGTAGCTTATCGTTTGCCATTGACTTGTACACGTTAATGACAGCATGAAAGTACTGCATGTAGGACACAAGGTATTTCACTTCCGGGCCTACATTTTGTTGTGAATTTTAAAATACAACTCTACTGATCCATTTATTAAACAATATTCTACTAATTAATCTCTAAAATTTGTTAATAGTTAGTAAGACTGTTTTGTTTAATTAGTTTAATTAATGTTTATTGTAACAAATGCGCAAATACAATTTTAAACATTATTTTGCCACACATGTATCCTACATCTGAAAATCAAAAGATAGTGAAGATACCATACATTTTCTTGAAGCTGAAAGTGTGCTCCTTTCACACCATGACATCAATTTTGACCCTGACTTAAAGATTTGTTAGGATTTGCAATTCATATACTTCCCTTCATTATCAATACCAAAACGGTAGTTTAGTACTTACAAATGGTGTGTTAAAGCTGAGATGCCATACGTCATTGAATTGTTCGTTTTACATGAGCGAAAATCTAATCACGACATGTTACCAGAAAGTTTTCTTTCTGTGAGTGTTCAATTTTGCTCGAATGCGAAATCAACGGTTACTGTGCACCGTAGCAAGACGCAACGCAGCCCTCTGATTCGTCAAGTCGGCCCTATCCGCTGCGCGACCAAATTGGCTACGCTGATCGGAACCATTTTGGCGAACGGCACGGCCACGTTTTGACGTCGCGGATTTAAAAATTGCTCTAGCAAAATGGAAAAAGGAGAAGTTTAACCGTCCAGATTTTAACCAAAACTCATATTTTACCCCAAGTACTCTATGAGAGGTGTTTATTTATATTAATCTTCACAATTGGATATCATTTCAGCTGATTTATTCATTAGATGTTTATTTGACGCTGCAAATCAATAACCCAATCTTTAATACTGACAAGTGAAATGAAGTTGTCATCAATATCACAAACTATACATTTTTGTGATATTACCCTTTAAAATATTTTTAACACGCGCTGATAGCAAAATTGACCTTGGCTGATTGAGATCTCTGAATATAAGCTTCAGAAAATGTATAATTAGTTGGTTTCTGCGTAAGTAGTTTTTGAGTATATTGGTTCAATGTCAGACTAGTACAACATCTTAATTTTGGTGCCTGCTAACGCAAAGGGGCCCCACACTTACGACACATGACCTTATTTCGTCACAATTAAAACTTGATGTGAAGGTGTGAAATCTGTATGAATCAAATAGACACAGTAGAATTTGCCTTAATCGGCACACACAGTTATAATGCTAAAATAGTAATAAGAATGAGCAGTGTTACTATTTTCTTTATTTAACAACGAAATAACTGAGAAGGAAAAAGAGCACAACATACCGAAAAGCACGCGAGCCTTGTACGCGCAGCGAGACACCGACAGAAGAAGACCAGCACAGCACGGGAAGACTGAGAGATAGACAAGACAGAAAGGAAGGAGGAAGACAAGGGAGAAGACGAAGAAGGAAGAAGAAGAAGAAGAAGAGGAGGAGAGGGGCAGGACCAGAGCAGAGCAGGTACGAGGAGGAGGAGGAGTAGAAGAGAAGAAGAAGAAGAAGAAGAGAAGAAGACGACAACGAGAAGGAAGAAGAAACTTCAAGATAAAATACAAGCTGTAATTAACTGACAAATACATGTATTTAATCTTCAACTTTTAAAGCAAGCTGAGGCCAAGATCTGATGTGTAGTGACCTTGTCATTCATAAACCTCAAATTTGGCTGGCCATCATCACAATTTCTCACACATTAATGGGTTGGTCATTATACACCTCACACTCACATCAGCCCGATACCCATGTCACGATTATCCAGGATATACGCATCAGAAAGTTGGCAGTAGGTACTAAACAGAGTACACATGATTTCCAAATATTCTCATGGGGTAGCGTAAAGTGCTAATCCGCCCTAGAATGTTAGGGCCATAAACGGAATGTAAGAATTCTGACGATCTTAGAAACAAGAACATATATCCATAATTGTGATCATGACGAGGATAAGAGCTAATCATAGTCCAAAATAGAGCAGTTACACAAAGGAGGGGAGGGGAGAATACACTCATTCCCAGTCTCTGGCAAATTTTCCACGTCATAACCTTGTAAAGTAGGATTACAATTTTTTTTATGATGATGATTATATAAATTTTCATTATATTTTCTAGTAACTATATTGTCTTGTTATTACTCAATTATATTACTGATCAGCATCACATCATCATCATCACATCATCATCATCATCATCATCCATCATCATCATCAACTATATTCAAGCTCTATATGCAAGCTTAAGGGCAATTCTTTGTTTGCTTTCTATATAGCCTTACGGCCTTAACGCCAGATTTCCCCGTAAGGTGAGGTTTCTGTTTGTGAACAAACTGATTGTTGTGTTATCTATTTTCATCACAGCCCTTTTTATCATGATTATTTTATTGTTGTTATCACCATACTACTACTGAACCTAACAATACCACGTAAGTATGTTATCCAATATTACTGGTTATAATCATTCTATTTTGTCATGAAGCCGAATCCTGAGAAGATGTTATCTTGACAAGAATTGAACAAAATTTCAACAACAGAGTTACAATCTGAATGGCAATTACCTGGAGACCAAGCTCTTCTTTTTCAAAAAGTCCTGGCGCAATTTGTCTCCGTTTGTCCGCCCCACAAACAAAAATCACAGCTATGCACAGTGGAGTACAGTGCCTCGCTGTAATCAAGTTCTCCTCACAACATTTATGTCACATACACACCACGCATTTTGAACATGATACTGTGCAAAGCCGTTTCCTCCTATTTACTCTGGCACCCGGGGGCTTAAATTCCAGTAACCACATTTTGGCTCGTTACTACGACAGTCAAATCGTAAGGTTTTGATTTCTCTGTTCGTTCTCCTTTCCTTTTCTCAACGTTGGGCGAACTAATGCGTGTTGTAAACTGATTGATGTTCTGCAAATAGGCGAGTTGCCGCCAAGGGTGGGAGCTCTCCTTTCTCCGTTCTAATTTATGGCAGAGCTAGCATGTACGGTCTGCTTCCTAGCACGGTCTGTATGAGTTCTTGGATTAGGCCTACATGTATGTGTTGCCAAATTCTCTAGCATCAATTTTGATTCACATTAATGCAAGGTATCAACCATGACACTACCATCACAAAAAACCTTTTTAAAGTTTTTTTTCGCATTGCTCATGCATCGACATCATCCCACTTTGGGGCCCTACAGGTACGATGTATAAACTATAAGTTTTACTTTGTAGGTTCCTCCATATTTTCACTTTGTTTAGTATGTCGCCAACTTAAAGAACAAAAGATGAAAATAAACATGATTTAATGTTCATTATTCTTTTGTTTAATATCTAAGTTTAATTTAAGGCATGTAAGCAGATGCACTGTTATTACGCTCAATTATTGTTTATTATTATTACAATTTCAAAATACTACATGAAACTGCGCACACTAAAGGTTTATTTGATATTGGAATTGATTTGATAATTATTCATTGTTATTGTATTGTAATATTTCGTATTGTTTTATGTGTTCTAGTAAACTTACGGAAAATAAAATAAATTGAAATTGAATTGAAATAGCTAGGAGCTTCCAAAACCAGAAGATGTAATCTTTCATTGAGTATGTAATTCTTGTTTTAAGAAAACAGCTGGTCAATCTCTGGTTATTGCATCAACTTTTGTGTGTTCTAACAAAATGCCCTAGCTATGACAGTCACATCACACTCTCTAAACTTGAACAGTTTATGAATGTAATTATGTGTACATAAACGTACAGTAATGTCCCCCCCGCCAAATCTTGGTCTGTCCCTGCTTTTTAGGTCGCCGCCCCCCCTTTTCCCTGCTTCGCCACCCCCCTCCTGCACCTCCACCCAAATTAGCAAAACGGTTGTGGGTAATGACCACTAAATCTGCTAAATGGATCATTCTTTACAGTGTCATGCTGCAGTAACATGGTCATGTAAATCACATA
>JZLH01S0018674.1:59587-71354 GCA_001188425.1 Eucidaris tribuloides | reverse complement strand
ATAATGCTGGAACTGTAAACACTTTCTAAACTAAGTTAAAAATCCAGTTAGCCTAGCTATAATGTTTACATGTAGGCTTATCTTAATTTGCATTATTGTTAATCTTGTTACTTGTTACTTGTTACTTTGTTTTGCAAATTCCTACTTTGTATTTGTCTCCTAAAGTGCTTTGAATTTCTTCTGAAGAAGATGCTGAATCAACGCTTAGAGGCTTTAGCAAATTGCGTTTTATTAATATCTTGTATTATTATAACATAGAACGGTACAGCCACTTACCTGCACACTCAAGACTTTCCGTCGCAATGAAAAGAATACAGAACGGAATGGCAGCAATGAATCAGGACAGATCATCCCATTTCCAGGGCCTCGTCACGAGGTTCTGATTGGACAAGGAAGTCTTTCAAGACAGAAGAGCGCATCGAGGTGTCACGTCAATTATAAGCTGACCATAGTACCTAACTGGAACCTAGACCTATCCTAAGCGGAGGGGCAAACTCGAACATAGGGGTTTTTCTTTGCACCATCTCCACAGATTAAACAGACCTTTTTTTTTCTTTTGAAATATATTGTCATCAGACACAATATTTCAGAGGTCTACCCCTGAAAATTTGTTTTAATTTTGTTAAGAACATCTGATCCTAAAAAAACTTGGTGTCATTTGAAAGTAAATTAAATGTTCTATATTTTGATACCACACCTGACAAGGTTGAGGGTGATCTTTGTGATAATTTTGGGTCAAAAACCTTGTTGTTGTTGTTGTTGTTATTATTATTATTGCTATTATTATTATTATTATTATTATTATTATTATTATTATTATTATTATCATTATTATTATTAATCTAAATATTAGAAAGATAGTAATTTAATGAGTCAATATAGACAATTACGAAATAGAATAACAAGGGAAGTGAGAAAATTGAAGAAAAATCATTATGTTGGAAAATTGACAAATTATGAACGCAATGCTTTACATGCATGGAAAACTTTGAAACGTTTGTTACCCAATAAAAAGGCTGTCACTTCAACTTTTCGTGAAAATGATGAAGAGCTGGCTAATACATTTAATCCATTTTTCGCCACAATTGGTCAAATTTTGTCTAAAGAAATTCCGCATTCTAATGGCCAAAATAATTTTCTTTTTGATAACAGGGTTTTAGTTGAGAATAAATTTGAGCTAGTGACTGTGTCAGAAAATGAAGTCTTAACACAAATCAAACAGCTGAAAAATAAGAAATCAACTGGAATTGATGAAATATCATCTGACATTCTTAAGTTATCAGCTGATGAGATTACGCCATCTCTTAAGTTGTACCTTCTCGGTGGAAAGTCGCAAAGGTAATTCTCTGTTTAAAAAGGGCGATAAAAACCAGCTGAATAACTACAGACCGATATCTTTGTTGCCTGCTGAATCCAAACTTTTGGAGCGTGTTATACATAAACAACTCTCTAGCTACTAGAAAGTACACTGTATTTTAAAGTGCAGACTGACTTGTTTATGTGCAAGATTTATCTCAAGGTAAATCACTCGTGCTTATTACTTGAAAATTCCGGGAACTATTTTTATTTACGCGCTCAATGAGCGTATTATAACTTTTCGATTTCCCCCCTAAATTCTGTCAAGATTCCATTGTGCCTTTTGTTTGCTTCTCAATAATGGTAGATAAAGGAATGTTGCTACCCTACTTTGACAAAAGGAATTAAGTGGCATGTAGGCCAGCAATGTGTTTCTGTCATTTACATCGGCATCAATGTAAACCCCGGGGTCGGGGGGGGGGGGGCACTCGACTTACAATGTGATACCTATGTGCCGCACCGAAGTCGAAAATCGGGGGCTCTGGAACTGGATTGAGCGAAAAATGGGGGTCTCCGGAAATGGAGCTAAGGCTTCAGAAAACCTCAAAATGCTATATGCTCCGGAACTACAAAGCGGGGAAGTTCCGGCGCGCCGTGCTGAAAGGGCAAAGCTCTGGCCCAGCCGCGCCGCCGCGAAGCGGCGCGGCCGAGCAAAAAATCAGAAGCAAAACGGCAAATTTGGGGATCTCTGGAACTGATAAAAATAAAAACATTTCTGTGCCTTCTGAAATTGTGATGCTCTGGAACGGAAATTTGGGCTGAAAATGGGGGTCTCAACCGCGGCACATACGTATCACACAATTATACCAAGTGCCCCCCCCCCCCGGATGTAAACTCACGGAGTTGTGACTCGAATATTTTTTTTCAACAGAATGCTCATCGTTTCTTCTCCAAATTTTGCAGGAGGAAGCAGTATGCTAAGGATCAAAGGTGGCGATCCCGGGGGAAAGGGGGACGTGTTCCCCCTCGATTTTTTTCTGGATGGGGTATCGTCCCCACCTTTTTTTCGATTTTGTTAGTATTTTATAGATTTTGTAATCGGCCAACCTATTCAAATGGTAAATGTGATGAAATTAGATTATTAAACCTTAAAAATGTTGGTGAGGGGGTTTAAAAGTCACAGTTTCTACATTCAAAAATATATGTGTCCTCGGGGCGTTTCCCCCCCCCCGCGCGAGGGTATTTTTATTTCGTCTTCGATGTTTTTGTCCCGCCCCACCTCCATTCGTCATGAAATCTCCGCTCCTGCTAAGGATGTTTAAAAAACACCAATAACCCCAAAAGTTCGAGTAATTTGTCACTTGTTTCCTTTTAACAAACTAGGGCATCGTAGCATTCGTAATACATCAGGTCCTATCTAGTCTTTGTATTACAGTTTTTCTTTGAAAAAAATTCTGTCTAGCTTCAGCTGAGCTTTTTATTTGCTTCACAATAACGGTAGACAGCAATCGAAGGCCACCGCATTATTAGTCTAAATTCTGGACTCTTTTTGTTATATTTTCTACTCGCCGACTACACGCGTTGCCGACTATATGCACCAAGCCGAATGATGGCGCGACCCCGAGAATTTGTCCGCCCGAGAAGAAAAGAGTTTCTCGGGTGGACAAATTCTCGAGGTCACGCCATCATTCGGCTTGGGGCATATAGTCGGCAACGCGTGTAGTCGGCGAGTAGAAAATATAACAAAAAGAGTCCAGAATCTAGACTACCGCATTATTCTCGTCGCGGTATGATGGATAAGAATGTTTCCCGATTAGCTGATTTAGAAATCCCTGGAGCGAGTCCACGACAGTTGTGTCCTGTGTAAGAGCCACCGCACCTCTATCAGATTTCGGAAGAAAATGGAACAGCGTTTGATATAAACATTTCAAGATATTACAAGTTTTTTATTAAGGTTCTGAATAGTCATACAGCTAGTAAATAAAAAAAATATGGCCCGTTTCAAGCTCTCAATTTAGTCGGAGGAAAACTGGAAAAGCCAAATCGGCTGCGAATCGTAGTGACTACAATTGTCTACGATTTGAAAATATTTTGGCCCTTAATCCGGGTTGGCTTCAAGGCTGACGGTGCACCAAAATCCCACCTGTAGTATTCATATTATCGTTGAGAAACGAATCAAATAAGTTTTATTTGTTAAAATACCCCAAATGATACTGTGATTTATTGTCAAAATTGGAGCGTAGTCGATCGTGTGCGGCAAGCCTACATGACCAGTATATGATTAAGAAAAAAATATCCGTAGTCTCCAGATTGGAATTGGAAAAAAAACATTACAAAATAATTTGATGATGAGAAAACACATTTGTTCTAGAATTTTTATTTGCTTGTTGATGAGATAATCTAATTATTTAGGCAAGTTCCTTTGTCTCAATTGTAGAAGAAGGAAACACTGTCAATACGTCGTATTTCAATGTAGCGATTTAAGAGACACTAAATCGGAATATTCATGTATGTCTCTGCACTAGATGCACATCAGGATGTAGGCCTAAAGGTGAAGGTATTCTTTTTAATGATTTTAACAATTGCATTGGTACGATACGAGGCAAATTTGGGGGTCTCTCTCTCTTGGAAATGAAAACAAAGTACAAATTTTCTGTGGCTTCTGAAATTGTGATGGACTGGAGCTGAAATTTAGGGCTGACAATGGGGGTATCCCCCGCGGCACATAGGTAGAATACAATTATTCCAAGTTAAATGCCCCCTGATCAATTATTGTCCCCCGTTTGGAATAAAAACCATGGCTAGGAATCACATCTTTTTCTTTTTCTTTCCTAAAAAAAATTAGTTTTGTGACCATTCAACTGCGTTGGACATTTTACTTTTATACATTGAATTTCAAAGAAGGGCATCTCTTTTGCATGCCTAAAAATTAACATTGTGTAAATACAATGGCATTTAAAAGAAAACGCCATCTGGGAACCTTTAGCAAAAAAATTTGGACCTAGAAACTCAGTTTTAGTTGAATAATAGTGACCGTTAGACTCGTGATTTGATTTTTTTCTCGCGAGGGAAATAATTCCTACCATAGAACGTACACTAAACGGCTATTGTTTTTTATTTTTTTTTAATTCTATTAATTACTGACCCCCAGATTTTACAGACATGCCCTTCATCAATAGCCTAAGGGCATGGGTTATCTTTTCCTGGTATGTGGGGATGTTTGCAAATGAGATCCACTGCCTTTAACTCTAAATAGCCAAAGCTGTTTTGGCTCTCCGTGGCCCAGGAGTGTGTGTGTGTGTGTGTGTGTGTGTGTGTGTGTGTGTGTGTGTGTGTGTGTGTGTGTGTGTGTGTGTGTGTGTGTGTGTGTGTGTGTGTGTGTGTGTGTGTGTGTGTGTGTGTGTGTGTGTGTGTGTGTGTGTGCGTGTGTGTGTGTGTGTGTGTGTGTGTGTGTGTGTAGGGGGGGCATTATATTCTAAAAACATTTATTTTTTTGACCAATCACTCTTAAATTTGACCCACATGCAAAACAACTCAAATGTGATCATTTGATTTTGTGAACGTCACCAAATGGGGGCGCAATTATCCATAATATGATAAAATACATATAAACAAGTGATTTATGGACATTTCTATATAAGTTTTCGTCCTTAATATCACTCTGGCACACCTTTTTCATAGAATTGCACTTAAATACTCCAATTCTTGTATAATATGATAATAAAAATTGGAAATAATGAAAAATTAAAATCAAATTTGAATTTTCAATTTTGTTTGAATATTCTTAGTGTTGTTTTGGCGCCATATAAAAAATATGAAAAAGTAAGATTATCAATTCAGTGTAGTGAAAATGATGAAACATTAAAAAATGACGCACATAACCTTCACAATGTGGTTGCCATGGCAACCTGACTTCATGATTAACCCTTTACTATATATCAAAATGTTTTTTTGATAAAATTTAGGAAAAGCTACTGAGATTGATTAAATTTCAGGAAAAATTATGGATGTGGTAAAGAAAAATGTGGTAGGGGCACAATGTGCCCCTCTTTTGGGTTTTTTAGAGTTAACTTCGATGGAAATCAATTTTCGCGTTTTACCGCGCGCTACGCGCACAAAAATTATCGTATTAAAATGAACTTTCTGTAGTCAGAAAGGTTACTGTGAATGCGAAGTTCACATTAGTATACATTACGCTGTCGCTGATTTTGGAAGGCAAGCTATTATTTAGGAGAATAAGATAATTTGTCGATACCAAAGTTTCCATGGAATTTGTGTATCTCAAATGTACAATGTGAATGACTTTCGTATTGGTTGAACCCGGGGGAGGGGGTGGGGTACTCAGATTTGGTTCCGACCGGGGTGTGCCGCTGAAGTTGAAAAACCCTACCCTTTTCAAGGGTCATTTTGCGGAAAATGGCACCTATTATTAAGGTTTTTTTATTTAAAAAAAAAATGGCATTTTTGTGCACTTTAGCGATGAAATAGGCGAAAATATCTAGTGTAAATAGTAAAATTTCAAAACCATACCCCATGTTTAAGGATTTTTTCCCCCAGAAACCATACCCATGTTTAAGAATTTTTGCGAAAAAGTCACCTATTAGAGCGGCACACACCAGTCACCTTACTAGGCAAGTCCCCACCCCCCCCCCCCCGGTGTCGTAATCATATCGTGCTCGTCTCCCTCCTCTTCCTGTGCATAACACCGATGTTATTACCTGATATTACTGCGATTTAGTTCATTATTTAGTTGATTAATGAATTGAAAAGGCATTTCACCTACATAAGGGGCTACAATGCATATTTTGATAGGTAAAACTGAAATGTTTCTCCAGCTCGGAGGTATTGCTCCTCTCAGACCATGCCCATATTGTTTCATTATTTTACCTTTACTTACAATTTCAACATCTATTTCACCGTCTCCACCCTCCCCATGACGACATAACTTTAGACAATACTATTATTATTAATTCTTTGGGTTTGACAACACCTAGCAACGTACATTTTCGAAGGTGAAAAAAAACCTCCGCCTCCCAACTTGGAGGGTAAACTTCTCCCAGACCTTGCCCTACATTTCTTTGTTCTCCCACACAAACCTTGCTATTACACCGATACCCACTCCCTTTCAATGTGGCTGTATATATATTGGTAGACCATCGAGTCGATGATTTCAGTCATTGTGCAAAAGTCTTCAGTTATCATGTGCCACTGAAGTCGAACAAACCGACCATGTTTAAGGATTTTTTCCCCAGAAACCATACCCATGTTTAAGGATTTTTTGCGAAAAAGTCACCGATTAGAGCGGCACACTCCCGTTTACCTTACTAGTACCCCCACCCCCAGGTTTTTTTCCTCGCGTGCTTTCCGACATTGCCAAGTAAATTGAATAATTCATCCGTCAGTTCGCCCCATGAATAACAATAACAATATTGTAATCGATTTGCCATAGAAACTGTGTAAACAAGACCTGTTTAGTCGGAAATGCAATCAATCTATTTCATTATGTGCAGTACAGTGACAAAGGCGTCAATTATATGTCGCAATATTGTAGACAAACAGTATAAATATCGCCATTGAATTTTTTGTGTGATTAATTTTATATCGTATATTTATTTGTTGCATATTTAACTATGGGTCCCTATGTACCCAGACAATGCCAGATGAGGGATGTGTGTTTGTGTGCGTGTGCGCGTATAGACATATGGCCCGTATTTTCGAAGCAGGTTTAACTAAAGCCACAGGTTTATAATTAGACGTGGGGTCTAATTGAACTTATCTTAATTTGTGATAAAGCAACTTAGACATGGTGTCTAAGTTATACCCGGGTCTAACTTAACCTAGGCAGTGACATGACTGGGAGAAATTAAAAAGAATGCCTTTAGAACCAAACTGGTTGAGAGATAAACCGATGGATACACCAGCTGGAGTGTATCTCCTGGCTGGAAGGATTTATCTCGAATTTGTTTACATAAGCCTAATCAAGCATGAACATACTAGCATTGTGTTTCTCTCGAGCCCCGATAAAAATCCATCCCATAGAACCCAACACAACAGATTTGTCTGTCACAAGGCATACTTTAACGAGTCAACTTTTGACTACCAAATTTTCACAGTAGAATCTTTGCAGAGTTTACTTGATTCTAGAATAGTTCCACCTGAAGTTGAGGACTGCCACCAATCATGTTAGACCTTCAAGTTAGACCCGGTAAACTGCACTTGCTTCGAGAATACAGGCAATGTGTATCTGGGTGTGTGTGTGTGTGTGTGTGTGTGTGTTGTTGTGCTGTGGCGCTTGTGTGTTGGGTGTTGTGTGTGATGTGGCGGTGTGGGTCTGTGTGTGTGTGTGTGTGTGTGTGTGTGTGTGTGTGTGTGTGTGTGTGTGTGTGTGTGAGTGTGTGCTTGCTTGCATCTACGTACGTGTATTTGACCTGTTTTACGTGTACACGCAGGGTGATCAGACGTCCCCTATTTCCGGGGATCGTCCCGTATATTGTTCCTTTCCGGGACGCCTGTTTGTCCCATATTTCAGAATATTGATCAAAATACTTGATAAAACTTTTAGGGTATTCTGAGATCAACCGATAATTACCTGTTTAGCGTCCATTTTGAAATTCCACACACGCACATGGTGTATCTTGTAATGACAGTGGCCCCGGGGTATACATTTCCTTTTATTTGTGTAAATGCAGTGCCACCATGGTTAAATCGTGCCCATTCCAACAATATTTTGAGGAAAAATAATGCTGGAAATAGCAACCTCTTTCCATATCTTACAAAGTGGTGCCGGAGGCATATGACTTCGGGTTGTCTGTCCTTATTTCCGTCCGTCCGTTTGTAAGTAACACTGTTTAAAATGTACTGATTAATTTCATGAAATGTCGCTTTAATTAATATTGTGTGACCATAGACAAAATGATTACTTAAATCTTGGAGTCAAAAGGTCAAGGGTCAACATAGGTCAATTTGTTTACTACATATATAAGCAATTTGTGTCATGTACTGCAATGTCGCCGGAATAGATTGCTGGATTTTCACGAACTGGGCTGAAGTATGTGTCACTGATTTCACGTACCGGCGAATGTTTGGAGGTTTATAGGTACGAGATTCGCCGGTACGTAATGTCACCGACGGGATGTACTAATTGAATTTTATGGTCGAGAGGTCAAAGGTCGAAGGTTACAGACCATTTGGATAATATGCATTTAATATCCTGCGGATAACACATGATTTATTGTGACATCCCAAGAAAGGATTGGTTAGTAATGGATGAATGAAACTTGCTTAGCAGAAAAAGATATCACTACAGATAGATGGATTGATTAAATCTTTGGTAAAAAGGTATTCAAAGATTAAAGGTCACAAGTACTTTTGTGTACTATGAAGGATAGTCTCTTTGTTTATTGCAATTTCTCAAAATTGATAGATTTTTATTAAACATGTTATTATACATTGATAAGTGGAACAAAGTTTGATGTCTAAATGTCAAAGGTCAAATTTTCAATTTGCGCTATATGTTGTGGGAGACAAATTTCTGTGATATCTGAAGAATGCAATGATAAATTTCATGTAACTTGGCTTGGCATCACCCTATCCACATGGATTGATATCTTAGGGTTACACGGTTCAAATGTCATGGCTACTGTCTAGGCAATTCACTTTGTTACTTTAATACCTCATGAATGGAGAGATTGATATTCAATAAACTTGGCTGAAGTGTATATCACCATCTAGACCACTGGCGTCAGATGGGGGGGGGGGGGTAGGGGTGGGGATGCGCTTGACCCCCAATGAAATTTGATCATGGTACACAGAGAGGCTTATATTGATAAATTTCCGTTTCTGACACTCAAATGCTTTGCCTCCCCCCATAATTTGGCTCATTACGCCACTGATCTAGACAAACTGACATGTTTAGATTTTGGGTCATAAAGGTCAAAGGTCATTTCTGATGCCAATGTGGGAAATACTGTAGGTTACAGGAAAGAAGGAAGGAAGATTTTATGAAGTACGTATATCAACATGGGTTGGGGGGGGGGGCGAAATTATGGAGGACGGAGGCATACCCATCGGCTTCGCAGCAGTCGAATTTCACCATTTTTTCATGTTGGACTGTTTTTCATTGAAACACACAGTGTTCTCTTTTTCTCCTCTTCCTTCCTTTTCTACAACTACTATTCTGCCCCCATGGGCATAACTGACATTTTGGTGTTTTGGAGATATTGAGCAAAATGTATTTTGTTCAAAGCCTTAAAGCCCTATTCAGTGTCCTATTAACAAGCGGATTATGAAACAAAGGGACACTTCTAATTAATTTTTGTTTTGTTCTGCATGTTTAACATGATGTACTGAGTCCCCTATACTACATAGGCTAATTCAAGTTTGAAAAAAAAAAGTCAGTTATGCCCTTTTGTCATGGTGGGGGGGGGGCAGTATTGACAATGTATGTATTCACCTTTTTGAACTTTTATTTATTTATTTATTTATTTATTTATTTATTTATTTATTTATTCATTCATTCATTCATTTGATTTATCTTATTGCATTACTGTTACCCATCCACTTATTTATCCATTCACTTTTATTTTTTTTTAACCTACAATGACATATCATGGACATAACATTTTGCATTAGGCCTGTACAAAGCATAGATTTATGACCGCCATCTTTCTTACGTACATATTTTCTCGATGGCAATATTGAAATGTCATTTTCATTTTGGGCTTTTTGTGATGGAGAGAATGGTAATACATTGTGTAATTGACATTCAATAGATTCATATCATTATCCATAGCACTGCTGCGTTTATTGTTAGAATCCATTGTATTGTTATCATGAGCGTTATTCTCATGCGAGACTCTCGTAAATTTGAGTGTGTTTTTTTTTGTCATGGATCAACTTCATATTTCCATGACATCGATGTCTTCTTTGTCTTATCCGTGAATGCAGGGGCGAAAATCCATTTTTAAATGTAGTGGGGACATCACATGCAGGAACCTGCCCGCCAATCTTTTTTTACCTGCCAAATTACTAGCCAAACAACCTCTGACAAGCGGGGGGGGGGGGGTAGGCCGACGGTGACCAAAACATTTTCCCCGCCAAATTCTTTTTTTTTAACACGCTCAGCGGGGGGGGGGGGTAGGGACATTTGATATTGTGTCCCCCACCTTCAAATTCGTGGGGGACATGTTCCCCTGGATTTGCGCCCCTGCGTGCATGAAAACATTTGGTCGTGTGGATATGAATTTTAACCCACGTGCTGCACATGCCATTAAGCCTGTGGTTGCATGCACTTACAAATAACTTGCTGTATTTTCCTATGTCTGATTATTATTGTTTTGTTATGTCCCAGTGGTGAGTTGGAGGTTGGGGGAGGGGGTATTTTTGCCCCCTTAACGCCTCCAATCGAAGAATAAAGAAAATCATTAATTTTCTCACCAGCCTTGATATGATTACCTGTTGTTTTGTTTTTGTTTTGAGTTTTTTTTTCATAGTAAAACCCATTGCATACACCAAGGTGAAACAATTTTTAAGTCCAATGTGTCCAATATTGATGATGCACTCAGTGTTGAAAATTTTCACCCGATGTGCTAGTTAAATACGTTTGAACACCAAACATCAAACGAATGAAAAATTAGCACTGTATCTAGTATAATATTACGCAACAGGATGGAAATTAAAATTAACACAACGGTTTGGCAGTCATTGTGATGCACCGACAGAAAAGTCCTCATGTGCATCTGATTACCCTTACTCTATTTTGTTTCTGTTTCTACTTTGCAAGTTATTAATTTTGTTGGCACCAAAACACAAGTGCATGGTGTTGCCAGTTTAGGGAGAGGGGAATTCATGCACGGATGGATGAAACAAAACAGAAATCAAGGTCATGGAAATATGAAGTTGATCCATGACAAACACTCAATTTTACGAGAGTCTCGCATGAGAATAACGCTCATGATAACTATACAATGGATTGTAACAATAAACTCTACGCAGCAGTGCTATGAATATACGATATGAATCTATTAAATCTCATTTATCCAATACATTACCATTCTCTCCACGCCAAAATCGCGAAATGAAACTGACATTTCAATGTGGCCATCCCATCGAGAAAGTATGTACGTAAGAAAGTTGGCCTTCATAAATCTATGTTTTGTATAGGCCTAATGCGAAACGTTAGTTCCACTCTACCATTGTAGATCCAGAAACAAGACTAAAAAATAATAAGTAAATTAGTAAATGGATATTGGAAAACTAGATTCGAGAAAGGGGAATAAATAAATAAATTCAAATTAATAAATACATTGCCAGTAGTAGTCGTAGAAAAGAGGACGAAGAGAAGAAAAGAATGTCTTCTTTTTCAATGAAGAACTACTGCTATACAAAAATTAACGATGGATATAACAGTATATACCTCCACCTACTCTGCACTATAAAAACTACGGTGTCAAAAACAACACCAGTCGTTGTT
>JZLH01S0018674.1:25805-35905 GCA_001188425.1 Eucidaris tribuloides | reverse complement strand
TAGAGCACTGACGTTTTTAATCCCATCAATCAAATTGACTATTGTTTTTCAAGGAGACCATTAGTAAATTAACTTCATCCGCAACATTTCGCAATATGTTAAAATGAAATATGTATAACTCACTTGCACTCAATAACCCGTAGAATCTAATCAATAATATTATGCAATTTAAACGGGCAAAAATAATACACAAATACATAACAAACACAACACACAGTCAAGCACGCACACACACACACACACACACACACACACACACACACACACACACACACACACACACACACACACACACACACACACACACACACACACACACACACACACACACACACACACACACACACACACACACACACACACACACACACACACACACACACACACACACACACACACACACACACACACACACACACACACACACACACACACACACTCACACACAAGTGCCCATCATACACATCCTGCCATCAGCCGTAGATATGTATACAGTGTTTCAATTCATACATGTCTGTCAACTCTTCGTGTTCATTGCAAATACGTTATTGAATATTTCATTAATTTGTCTGGAACACGTAAGTACTGAACAATATGGACCTGTCATCACTTTATAGCTCTAGCTATTACTGTATATATCTAATGTCATTGCATACTCAATGCATCGAATATCGATTTCTGATACGTTATTGTTTAAGTGTAGCAATGTCTGTATTTGTTTAGTGATCCTTGACGGAATTTCTAAATAATTGATTTATTTGTCGTAATGATAATATCCTCACGTTTATTTATTACATTGTATGTTGATGGACGTTATCCTGGAAGCATATACATTTATATTAAAACACACATTCGACATTGGTATCATTGGAATTTATATTGTTAGCAGTTTATGTTCTACGTGAACGGCATGCGAAGGGGAATTAATAAGATATGAGCGTAAAATGTTTTACAAAATATCAGTATGCAAGCAGATAACGGTCTGTGAAAAATGTTTAGTTTTTGAAAATATATGCATGTAAATAATGACAGAAGCAATAATTTCGAGTTATGTTACCTTTCAAATAAAAAGGGGACGATGAAAAGACCGTTTGCAATCGTTTGTCGCAAGAAAGAGACACCTATTTTAAAATATTGCTGTAGTTTGATTGGTTAAAAAGTAATTGTATTTATTATGTAAATCCAAATCCCAAATAAAGAACAAATGCACACAAAATTACGGATTTTTATACATAGCGAGACTCTCCGCAATTCGCAAACATGCACTTTGAAAACACACATGGGTGCTGTAGCATGCAATCAAAGTACTATTTCATGGCTTTTCGTTGAGAAGTTACATGACCCATAGCCCTTGGCATCGGGGATTGAATGATAACGTGTTGATTTTAGCTAAGAAAGTATTATAAAAATTATTTGTTAAATACTCACGTTTTATGAAACTTTCTCTGAGCCGATGAAGCTGGCTCTTCTGATTCCTTACCATGGATTGTACAAAGGTTATATCAATACATGTGTCCATTTATCAGATCGGTGTGACGCTACAAAATTCACATTAAAGGTATTGGCTAACATTTACCACAGTTAAAAAAATCTGATCCACATGATTCCCCAATTGCCACCAGTGTATTTGATGAGGTCTAAAAATGAAGCCCTGAAAAAATTGTATTTCAAAATGATTATTTAGTGCTTTAAAAAAGTGAAAATCGTAATTTGACCAGATTCACTTGCCCATTTCCTCCCATAGACTTACTGTGTGTACACCTAGGCTATTAAAACTCGCCCCGAGTTTTAATTGTTTATTCATGCATAACTTGCCATTGGCAGTGTAATTTTCCAAACTTTTGTATTCTAGGGTATTTATTTGTCCATTTGAACACTACTATGCAGCTCAGATATCAAGGTTGGACAATTTTTTAAATTGAAGCTCCACAATGTTAGCCTATCACTTTAACCCCCTCCCCATAACAAAAGAACTAGCACAGTGCTACTACTGCATTGCAATCACAAGATTAGTAGGTCCTTTATATTCTGATAAATGTTGTTCAATGTGTGAAAGTCGACTTCAAACTGCACGTATTTTAATTAGATAATATAGAGCACTGACGTTTTTAATCCCATCAGTCAAATTGACTATTGTTTTTCAAGGAGACCGTTAGTAAATTAACTTCATCCGCAACATTTCGCAATATGTTAAAATGAAATATGTATAACTCACTTGCACTCAATAGCCCGTAGAATCTAATCAATAATATTATGCAATTTAAACGGGCAAAAATAATACACAAATACATAACACACACACACACACACACACACACACACACACACACACACACACACAGATACACACACTTATACGCACACACACAAGCACAAGCACACAAGCACACAAGCACACACACACATACATACACACACACACATACAGATACACACACTTATACGCACACACACAAGCACAAGCACACAAGCACACACATACACACACACGTGCACACACATAATTACAAACACTTATACTTAGACACACACACACAGACAAACACATACAAACACACACACTTAGACGCACACACAGGCACACACACATACACACACATTTACACACACACAAACATACACACCAATACACATACACACACATACACACATACACACATGTACACATACACAAACACATACACAGACACACAGGCACACACACATACACACACACACACACACACCCATCAACCGTAGATATGAATATAGTGTTTGAAACATTCATATTCTGTCAACTCTTTGCGTTAGTCACGTCCGTTAAATATTTCACCTGTCTGGAAATTTACAATTAAGGGAACAACGTGGACTAGCAATAACTCATAGTTGTAACTATTAAAATATAACGCCTTTCATTGCAATCTAAAAGCATCGCATGACAATTGCTAAGTGTAGTTATGACTGTCCTGTGCACGATAAATAATGAATAATTTGCCGTTTTAGTAATTCAAATATCATTCATCCGTCTGTTTTGTTGCAGTGTATGGTAAAGAGGTTTTTTTTTAAGCAAAAGAAAAAATATGGTAATTCGTATTTTTACAATATATTGCTCATTTTCTCTTTGGCAATGACACGGTATTTGTGAAGGTGGCGGGGGATACGGATGTCAAGATATGGGGGTAAATATATTTGCAAACAGTGTGTCAAGCACACGAGCAAGCAAATACGGGCATGTACACGTGCTAATTATTTTAGAAATACATGCATACAATGACAGCGAACGATCAGAAGTGAAATCATAAAGAGGCGATTACAATTAGTTCAGGTTTCTTTATTTTCCCGATTTGATAAGTAATGCAGTAGTTCCTCAACTTTGTATATAAAAATCGTAGGTTGCAGGAAAGCGGGACAAATATTTTGCTGTACTTAAGTAATCGCATAATAATCAATATATATATATATATATACGTGTATAATGTAAATCAGAGTCTAAATAAAAGGAAATAGGCAATTCATTTTTCAAGTAGCTTGTATGGCGCCCGGGGCAAACAAAGAAAATGCGCCCCCAGTGGCGAATCAAACGGGGTGGGGGGATTAAGGGATACCCCCCCCCCTTTCCCGGCTGCCAAGTGAAAATGTGATGTGCAAATAGAAAACGCCATCATGTTTAAAAAACATTGGAAAGCACTAAACTTAGCATTCAAATACAATTTTCAGGTGTATTGCAACTTGGCGCGCAAAGCGCACCGAAACTTTTTGACATTTGTTCACTTTTGCCCCCCCCCCCTCCAAAAAGTGGATAGATTCCCCTGGGTCAACCACCCCCCTTAGCAGAAAGTTATATATCCGCCCCTGCTTCCCAGCCCAAACTGATTGACGTAATTATAAATGCAAAGGAAAGACCGACCAAGCGGCATAGATAGTGTTTGCAAAATTATGCGAGGTCGCGTAGAAGCTTTACATGTAGAAAATTTCTATAATTGTAACCCTATAAAAAACAATTTTTAATGCACTGTACCCTGTGGACTGGGACGGAAGGGCGCATAATTCCTGCAGGGTTCATAATTTTCCTTCCTTTTTTCATCTTCTTCTTTCTCTCTCTCTTTATTTTTTTGCATTTTGTGCGCCCCCCCTTAAAGTGGCGCCCGGGGCAAGTGCCCCCTCTGCCCCCCTCTGCCCGCCACTGATTGTAAAATGGGACCCATCGCATATCATATTTTGCGTTTCATTTTATTACTCATTGTTATACCGTAATTGTTATTTGGCATTGTAGTTATATAAACTATTGTACAGCACACTTTTTATTTTCAAGTGGAACAAAGGCAATAAATAAATAAAATTCAACAAAAATCAGTGATCGGACTGAAAAAATATATTTGTCAATAAAGTCAAAAAAATCCTTCAAGACTCTTCTACATTCTAAAGTCTAGGTGCATCAATCTCAACTCATTAACCCTGTAAAAAAATATATCTAACATATATGATTATTATGCTATGTAAAAGGGCTGGAATTGTATAAATATATGTAAGAGAGCAGAGTTCATGAATACGATTAGCTCTGTTTTCAAGATATTCTAGAGTTGTAGTTGATGATTGAATAACTTCACCATAGTTGTCAGTTTCCTTGGCTTCCAGGTTAAGGGGTATTGTATTTGTTCTGTAATATGAAATAGTTCACCTCCAATGTAACAAATTTTGTAGGATACATTATAAGCTGATTAAACATGTGCAGGGCCGGATCTAGCTTTTGCTATCGTGGGGGTGGGGGGGGGGGTGATGTAAAGAAACAGTTGATCCTTGAGATAAAATGCTGCCATGTTGAATCATTGATTACAGGCTAAACAGTTTTAATACATGCAGTCATGCACTATGCATTTTACCCTCCCTACGCAAAAGTATTGCAACATACACTATAACGCATACATTTTGAGTTAAATGGGTCTTTCTGTAATGATGTCCTAATGAAGTTTATTATTGGAAAATAACAAATTATTTGAAAAGAAATCAATGAATATAACTTATCCTGTCTTCTCCAAGGCGGAGGGATTATCAAATGCAGACGCACCCACGACAAAGGGGCTGGAACATAGAAATTTAACATTTTTTTCGCCTTCCTGTAGGGGTGGGGTGTTTATTCACCCTAGCATCGTAATTCGATTTCAAATGTGCCGTCAAACGGTTTTGATGGTTTGGAAAGACACCCTACTAACAAAACATGTCAATATGCTCCTTTGATGCGGTCTCCGCAAGAAGACACCACGCCGTAAAGAGGAAAGCGCCTCCTATCTTCATAACACAGTGAAATGGGAGAATAAGGCTACTAATTCAAGATAATGGTCTTCTCTCCACATCATTGTATCCAATGTACCGAAAAGTTGCGTGACAGTAAATGTAGGGATGTTTACAATAGTAAACTGCTTTTAGAATTCAGAAAGAATAAGAAATTATAACGTGAAGAGGTCTTGTCTAAAATATGGGGCGTATCCTCCTTACCACTGTCAAATGGTTTCTTCTTTCTGAGACAGCTTCAAGGGAACATATTGACATTTTTTTGTTGAAAGTCTTTCCAAACCATCAAAATCGTTTGACAGCAAATATAAAATCGAATTACGATGCTAGTGTGAACTAACACCCCACCCCTATAGGGAGGCGAAAAATGTGTTGTTTTTTTTGTTCCAGCCCCTCCGTCGTGGGTGCACTTGCATTTGATAATCTTTTTGCCTTGGAGAAGGAAGGAGAAATTATATTCATTGATTTCTTTTCAAATAATTTGTTCTTTTCCAATAATAAACTTCATGAGGACATTATTACAGAAAGACCCCTTCAACTCAAAATGCATGCGTTATAGTGTATGTTGCAATACTTTTGAGTAGGGTGGGTATAAAGCGTGTTGATATGATGCTACCTTTCGTATTGCAACTGTACACAACATTTACCTGATAAACAACAGTAATAAAAACAACAACCACGACACACACACCCCTAAAACAACGCATCATCATCTATGCAGATTACCAATACTATGAAGAAGTTCTCTGGGCTGTGGCGTCTAGTTTAATATCAAAACAGAACATTTTTTTTTTAACAGCAATAATGCACAAAATACATTTATGGGCTGTGTTAGAATGACTACCAATATGTTGCTCTATAAGTTACACATATCTACACTATTCACTTCTGTTGGGTCCTTGCTCTATCTAGTGAATTTACTGTACGCACATGAATAATTGAAAAATATGCGGTAAACCAGGCGGGTTATGAATACAAAATTGAAAACGATAAAAACGTATAACTATTATTTCCGGCTGGGCTCAGTGTCATCAATAGCAATTCAGTTAAAAACTGAAATTTAAATAGATGCGATATTTAGAGCGTCCGAGTCTAGCACGCACGTCGGGAGTAGCGGTGGATATTATGCCGATGCTTTTTATGAATTTTAAGAGGTGGTTTCCATCTTTCATTAATCAGAAGCACTCTAATTATGATATCTATTATGCAGTACCGGTGTGTGTGTGTGTGTGGGGGTGGGGGGGGCTAAATGGTAGATTCTTTTCATAAATTTAAAAGGCGGTGGATTGCAAAAGTGGTTGCGACAATTTTATGAAAGGAATCGAACCGTTGGTTTGATCGATTTGATAACTTGCGGAAGTATTACCCCTGTATAATAACTTTAATCAGGTACATTTCTGCCAGAATGAACGCAGAGTCGTCACAGTGTGAACACATTGTGAACCCACTGAGCCCACAGTGATCACACAGTTTGTCGATTGGCTCATTTTCGGAGAGTGACACCACTGACAGTTTGTAGATAATACTCTGCGTTCACTATGTGAACACTGTGTGAACACTCTGCGACGAACACATGTTCTTTCTGCCAGGTCATGACCTCTCAGTGGATTTGGCATATTTTAATACAGTGACACTGTGATCACCCCAGGGTCGTAGGGTGCATTCTGTGTTCACTGTGTGACCACAATGTGACGACTCAGTGTTCTTTCCGGTATACGCTGACAAGGGACGACACAATGAAAAATAATTCCTTCTTTACCGAATGTGTCCATAGCGCAACCGCAATATATACAGGGTGGCCAGAAAAGAATGCAACACCTGCGATCATTAATTTCTTCTTCATCATCAGGAAAATACCATGTTTGGGGGGTTGGTTATAACATTCTTTTCCAACAAAATGATACCATGATCATGGATTTTGATTAAGGCATTTGGATCTTAAGGCCATTTTTCTGAGGCAATGTTTGCTGTCCAAATGTGCTACTTTGTCAACTCCGTCGATCCTCGGAACACCACAAAATTCTCGCGCCACGGCGCAGCGTACCGTAAAATACGTGGCGCAGACAAAGCGCAATCAAAGTGAGGGTATTCCTGCGGTTTCCTGCACATCAGCCTATTCTATGGCATGCCGTAACGCGAGAATTTTTGTTTGTTCCTAGGGTCGATGGAGTTGAAAAAGTAGCAGACTTGGAAAATTATATTACCTCAGAAAAATGGCCACAGGATCCTAACGCCGTACTCAAAATAAAAAAATCATGGTAACATTTTGTGGGAAAAAAATGTTCTAACTAACGAAACAAAAACCAATTACATTCTACTAATGATGTTGAAGAAATTAACGATCGCAGGTGTTGTGTTCTTTCTGGGCCACCCTGTATAGTTAATCATCTCGATAGAAAAGCGCCCCCCTAAGAAATGACAGTTTTCAGTTTATTACTACAAACTGAACCCCCAGTCTTTGAAATGCTTTTCAAACTGTAATTGCAGTACAACGGAATTCTCAATAAATTCTCCCACGCGAAACAAAGCATGATTGATGACACATCTTGATCTATAGGAATTGGGACATTTATTTCAGCGCCCAGCATGACTGTCACATGATTTATGACATGATGACTAATAACCGTCGTCTGTTTTACTAACTGTGTGAGCCTGACAGATGATATCGATCAGTCTTGGGCGATACAGCCGCCATCTTGTCAAGACATTCGATAATAATAGCTCGTTTGCAAACACGGTGGCTCATATAGTTACCAAAAGTATCGAATTACTATGTCAGCTAGCCTTGTCCCAGTTTCCCTAATCTTCAAAACGAACAAATACGAGATGTCAGATCGTCGGCTGGTCGTCAAATTCTCGTTCATTTTCATTCCGTCAATTCTGCAGTACTACAACCTGTATCCAAACAAAATGTGCGAATCAAAATTGCCCTCTGTGGCAATTAGAAAATACTCTTGTGACATGATGCTTACATGTACGCCAACGTCAAGGGCACAGTCTTAGCTTTCATACGCAATTTGTTCTATTCAATTTGCTTGTTTTAATCTGGAGATATGTTTAATTAACAACAAAAGGGTAAAATCACATTTGCAGTCAATGATAGCATCAGGCCCTCTTCGCTTTTCTGTCTGTGTATTTTGATTTAATTAACAGTGAATGCAACATGGCTGAAGGATCACTATGTTTGGATGCTTTTTGCATCTGTTTGTTCCACTAATAGCATTGACCTTTACAATTTCTAATACTTTTCTAAACACTAACATTTTACTTCAGTTCAACACAGAGTTCATTCTACAGTTTACTGTATAATAGCAGTGAACTCACTACTCTCTATACCTGAACCAGATTTTTGTATTTTACTTGTTTATTTTTTAAATGCATTGTTGTTATTTATTTAATGAGCTATAGTTCTTGGCACATTTATAATATTCACACAAATTTGCACCATGCGTACAATAGAAAAGCTGTCAAAGTTTTCTTAATGTTACCCTTCAGATTGCTGTATGTACATGTTCTGGTAATACTGTAGACTATACAAAACAATTGAGAAAAGTTATGCCTCTACCATCATCCAACATAATGCTAAAGATGGCATTTCATTAGCAGTGTGAAATTTATGAAGTGTGATCCGCGTCACGCCGTTGGTGCCGGGCAACATGTTGCACTCATATCAGATCACAAGGAAAAATAAAAAACCAACAACAATAAAAAGCAATAAAAATACATGCAGTAATAATTGTGAACTGTTTTTGTCTCGCCTGCGTAGCGGAGCGAGACATAGGTATCATCTATTTCGCGTGTAGGCGACGGCGACGGCGACGGTGACGGCGACGGTGACGGCGACGGCGTAGTCGTCAACAATTGTGTTGTACACCAATAACTTTCTATAGCTTCGAGGTGGGATCACCAAAACTCATCCAAAGGTCCATCCTTAGAAGGGCACACGGTCAATATGAGTCGAATGTTGAATAAGGTCACAGGTCAAAGGTCAATGAACTTTCATGACTGGCACTTGTGCTATGTTGTAACACACAATAACTTTCTATACCTTTGAGTAGGATTGTCAATATTCATAAGAGGTCCATCTCTTGAAGGTGCAGGTTCAAGTTCGAATGTGAGTTGAATTGATTAAGTCAAGGTCAAAGTCAATGAACTTCCATGACTGGCACTGTGCTGTGTTGTACACACAATAACTTTCTGTAGCTTCGAGGTGGGATCACCATATTCATACCAGAGGCCATCTCTAGAAGGCGCAGATCAAGCTCGAATATGAGTCGAATTTGAATAAGGTCGAAGGTCAATGAACATTCCATTGACTGCCTGCGTAGCGGAGCGAGACATAGGTATCACTATTTCCGGCGTTAGCGTCGTCAGCAATTGTGTTTACCACACAATAACTTTCTATAGCTTCGAGGTGGGATCACCAAAATTCATACCAGAGCGTCCATCTCTTGAAGGCGCAGGTCAAGTTCGAATATGAGTCGAATTTGAATAAGGTCAAAAGGTCAATGAACTTTCCATGACTGGCACTGTGCATGGGAATAATTATAGCTTCATAGTATTAACAGCATTCTTAGTGTTATCTGATTTCCTAAGGATAAAGTAGGCCTATTGCGTATATAAACTGTCAGAACCACAATTCACCCCTAAACTGCTGACAAGCCTCAGAAGTCATATAGCATAGTTTTGACATGCAGTCTCTTCATGACTGCGATATGCAGGCGAGACAACGCTTGGCGTTTTGCCTTTTTCTGTTTTAATTTACTTATTTTAATCTCGAAATATGTTGTTAACAACGAAGGGTGAAATCAAAAATTAAGCCACTTTTACTA
>JZLH01S0018668.1:21060-41883 GCA_001188425.1 Eucidaris tribuloides | reverse complement strand
ACA
The DNA here is from genome assembly GCA_001188425.1 of Eucidaris tribuloides. NCBI lineage: Eukaryota > Metazoa > Echinodermata > Echinoidea > Cidaroida > Cidaridae > Eucidaris > Eucidaris tribuloides. The sequence goes on along the minus strand of JZLH01S0018668.1, from coordinate 41,880 downwards.
CCCTACCCTCCCTACTCAAAGTATTGCACATCACTATAACGATGCATTTTGGTTGAGGGGTCTTTCTATAATGATGTCCTAAGAGTTTATATTGGAAATAACAATTTCTTTGAAAGAATCAATGAACATTGTTTTTCTTTCTTTCTCCATGGCGGAGAGATTATCAATGCAGGGCACCCATGGCAGAGGGGCTGGAACAAAAATTTGACATTTTTTCGCCTCCCTATAGGGGTGGGGTGTTAATTCCACTGCATCGTATTCGGTTTCTATTTCCGTAAAGGGTTTGGATGGCTTGGAAGACTTCCAAAAACAAAAATTTCATTGTGTTCCCTGACACGGTTCAGAAAGAAGACACACGCCGCAAAGACGACAGCGCTCTGTCTTATAGATAGTGATAAGGAGGATGAGGCTACTAATAAACGATGATGACCTTCTTGATATCTTTATATCAAATGTACTAAAAGTCGCATTACTTCAATTTTAATGATGTTTGCAATATAACCGCCTTTTAGAATTGGAAGATAAGAAATTACAATTGAGGAGGTCTTTTTTGAAATATGGGGCGTTTCTTTTATCTATCTTATGAAGATAGAGGCGCTTTCGTCTTTGCGGCGTGGTGTCTTCTTTCTGAGACGTGTAAGGACAACATGAATTTTTTGTTTGTTGGAAGTCTTTCCAGCCATCCAACCATTTTACGGAAATATGAACGAATTACGATACTAGTGTGAATTAACCCCACCCCTATAGGGAGCGGAAAGTCAATTGTATGTTCCAGCCCCTCTGCGTGGGTGGGCCTGCATTTGATATCTTCCGCATGGAGAGGAAAGAAAACAATTGGTCATGATTTCTTTTCAATATTTGTTATTTTCATTATAACTTTATTAGGACTTCATTATAGAAAAAATATAGGCTATTAGTTTATGTTTTGGCATGAGTGTGTTTGGCATTATTCCAGTTTGATATTTAAATTCATATATAAACAATATACGACAGCATTCAGCCTGCCTTTTATATCCTACATTGTTTTTCTCTTCTTTGTTGTTGTCGGATTGGGATGTCGTCAACGTTCTCCGAAAAATGTTTATATAATTGAACATGTAACCTGATTTGTGTGACTCTGTAGAATGAGGCAGTTTACTCAAACCATGTTGAAGCTAGGCCAATCTTAGCTAGACCTACAGATTGTCTTGATGAAAGCCAAATTTAAAATGACTACATTAATCCTCTATGCTCCAAGTATCTTTGATAAGGTCTGAAATGAAGTCCTGAAAAAATATACTCAAAGTGATCATTTAGCGTTTTAACACAGTAAAAATATGTGCAGTACCTGTTTGACATGTCCATTTCCTCCCATATATTATATCCTGTGTTATAGATCTAGACTACATTATAGTCCTCCGATGAGTGGTCACTCGTTGATGTTATCCATGCATCTTGCCAGTGGACAAGCTAATTTCAACAGTTTTGTATTCTAGGATGTCCATTTGTCACTTAGCACGATTTTGTATAGATATCAAGTTGACATTTTGTTTTATAAATTGACGTCTTCAATGTTAATTGTGTTTCTGATGAACAGAATTTGCTTAATTTGGTAGATTATTCTCTGCTGACGTGCAATCAATACGTAGTTTGATTTTGGCATTTATATTTATATTTATATTTATATTTATTCCACTTATGATCCGACCAAAGATACATAATCTGGTCAATAAAGTTCGATGTGAATGCTATCACATAACCTCGTTTTCAAGAAGAATTCAGTTTGAATTCTCACATTTCTTCTAGAATATCATTAAGTATAATTTCATAATTATTATAACCGAAAATATACACTGATAATAGTTACGAATAAACTAACGACTTTTTAAATTTAATTTATTTTTGTTTTTCATTTGATATCAACAAATAGTGGCTTGTAATAATCAGCTGGATCTGTGCACTCGGTACTTTGTTTGGTGTTGTCTATGGCACGTGGGCAGGTCATGATCGATATGTAGAACAGTTTGAATCGGTTCTGTATTTGACGTTCTGTCGGGTGACGTGGGGTATATCGATTGTGTGGATTGCCTTCGCATGCATGAATGGTTATGGAGGTAAGTTTCTAAGAAAATGAGTGAGCCTTTATTTTACTATGTGTATTAGCGGAGGAAAAAAAACTTGTTTGCTATAGTAGGGTATAGTACATCACTGAATAACATTAAACCTAACTTTGTTTAGATATTTGATTAAAATTAACTATGTAATGTTTACACGACATTTGGCAAAATGTCAGGAGGGGTTAGGGCAACAGTTTAATTGTATCACTGTCCGAAAATGGAACTGTGTCCGTCTGTGCTATTTTCATGGTATTAACAGGAAAGATATTTTTTTTTTACCATTTAGCAAAACCATCATTTGCCTTCAAAGTTTGGGATCATCGAGAAAATTAGGTTACATAAAGGTGAAAAAATTATGAGAGTGCTGGGTTCAATGTCGGTGTTTACGGTAAGCTACACTCTAAATTACAGGGATTTAAACGTTCCGAATTCCATAAAGGTTGAAATCCTCTGGCATGTTAAGAGTTAAATCTAAATCCCCAAAACCGGCTTGTATCTAACAACAGTCGTTCAGGATTTATTTTAAATCCCTATAATTTAGAGTGTAAAAGGTATGCCATTCAGGATCCCTAGTAATCTAAGAAGATGAAAATCCGACGAGCAAAAAATGGCATGGCTCAGATAGCATGCACGTTCAAAACGATCAAACCAGCGTAAAAAAAGAGCTGTAAGTTTGATACTTTGCTGACATATTGGTCGAGAGAAATTTAGAACGAAGTGTTACAAGTCTTGCAGCTGATTCTCCTGAAGCCCTGTCGAAACAAATCCGCGTGCATATACACAGTTTAGGAGCTTTGTTGAGGCATATTATTTCAAGAAATAATGCAGCAGTGATCCTTTTGGTCATCACCTGGAAGTTGTTTTGCAGCATCGTTCCACTATTCTAACTGCATGTGCATAACGACTTTTATACCGTTTTCACCAGGTCCTATTGGTGCATTTCTCGGATGGAATTTTTGGGTTCCTTTATCGAAGATCACCTTCAGTGCCTACCTTATACATCCTATCATCATATACAGTGCTATTCATTCTAACAAGACGCTTTTCCATGTCGATGTCCTATCCGCAGTAAGTACTCCACAACGAAGTATTATGATCTTCTTACAAAAATTAAAAGCACAATTTAACAATGACCACAATTAACAGGGGTGTTGGCACGTTTTACGAAGATAAAGCATTGGGGGGGCAGAGCATTGTTCGCGAACAATGCTCTGCCCCCCCCCCCCCATGCCTTGTCTTCGTTGAACGTGTAGACTCCCCTGACAGTTAAAAAAAGAAAAGTAAAAAAAAAACACCCTCTGGTGAACATAATATTCCAGCCAATAAGAGTCTCTGTTTAGGCCTATAAATAAAACCCTGAAAAAATTGTAGTTTAAAACAATCAGTTAGTGCTATAAAAGAATGAAAATCCGCGAGTTCCTAAATAATGTTCATTTTCCCCATACTTCCGGGCATATCGTGCCAATGGAAGCATAGAATTCCAAAAATTTGGTATTCTTGGGTATTTGGCCATTCCAGCACTATTATATAGCTTCTATATTACAGTTTGACTGTTTTAATTGACGCTCCACAATGTTGAATGTTGTCTTCAATCAGTATTTCCAATGTTGAATATAGGAAAACAGGAAATAAACAAGACATAGATAATCGTCGCATTATTGTTGTAGGAAAGAACGAGAATTTTATTTTAAAGGTATTGGCTAACATTTACCACAGTTAAAAAAATCTGAGCCGCATGATTCTCCATGCTACCAGTGTCTTTGATGAGGTCTAAAAATGAAGCCCTGAAAAAAATTGTATTTCAAAATTATTATTTAGTGCTTTAAAAAAGTGAAAATCCTAAGTTGACCAGATTCACTTGCCCATTTCCTCCATAGACTTACTGTGTGTACACCTAGGTTAATAAAACTCGCCCCGAGTTTTATTGTTTATTCATGTATAACTTGTCATTGGCAGTGTAACTTTCCAAACTTTTGTATTCTACGGTGTTTATTTGTCCATTTGAACACTACTATGTAGCTCAGATATCAAAGTTTGACATTTTTTAAATTGAAGCTCCACAATGTTAGCCTATCACTTTAAAAAAATTCCCTGTCTGAAATAGTTGTCATTTTGGTCAATACTTATAAACCATGTAAATTTCTTTGTTTTTCTGCACATCCACAGCTCTATTTCTACGGCGGAAATGTTGTGTTTTCGTATGCATCAGCTTTCGTCTTCTCTCTAGTTGTGGAAGCACCGGTGATCAATGTTGGGAAAATGATGTTTGGAAATAAGAATGACGTCAGTAGACTTGACATACGGATTTAACACACACGTACACACAGAAAAAAATTGCAAATATTAAGTTAAAAAATGCAAAAAATGTAAAATAGGAACTCCACAATTTGTTGTGTAATCTTTACCTAAAAATGAATTTCACACAAATTTATGTTAACTATATTTGCATAAATTTTTTGTAGATTTTCACATAAAATGTAAATTTCAGAAATATTATTTAAATCGTTATGTTATTGAACATGCTTGGCATACTTGGATGCTCAGATCTGTGCGAAAGAAAATCACGGAAACAGCTTCTCACCATAGAAGTTCTATGGAGAGGTTAGGGTGCAGTATTGTCATAAATATGCAAATGAAAGCACAGATACATATATTAACATGTGACCTCTGGTTGTGTGATCACCGGAGGTTGGGAAGATTGCGCATAAATACACGATTATGAGCTGGTAAAATAAAAGTTCTATGGTCGAGATCTCACCAGTTTCATCTTTTGTACGATCAAGGCGTACTAGATTTTTGCGTGACTGCTATCTTAGCAAAAATGAATTAATCAGTGAACTTTTATTTAGGATCCAGCCCAATGACCACCGCAGTGTTTGACTTCCATCGACCGGCTCACCCGAGATGTTGATTGCAGATCAACTCTATGCAGCAAAGGATGACCGAACTGTCTGAAGAGAAAGAGTATAGAATGCTATAATCTGTTGGTGACCCCAGCGACCAGCTACTTTGTTAGACATGCTGTCAACACTTGGACATCTTATCAGGGTTGCCAGGTTTTTCAATTCTCAACTTGCGGCCAAATTACCGGCCAAATTCAGTGAAAAAGGCCAAATTCGGAATTGATGCATTTTACGGGCACCATAGCCTAGATTTGGTTAGAAATAACGTTATAATCAATTTATAACACCTTTGAAACCTCTGCTGCAGCCAAAAATTTGAGTGCCGTGGTTTACGCGGAGCCAGATTCTTCACGTGAAATATATGCACACCGCTACATTTCGATCCTTGTGGCACATATTTGACTGAAAATCCCCGGAAAATAGGGTTTTATAATGATTTTTCTATAGGTCAGTGAAAAAGGCCAAAAAACGGCCAAAAAGCCGTTTGGCCGGCACTTTGAATTCTTTCCGGCCAAACGATCTAAAAAACGGCCAAATTCGGTGTTTTTGGCCGGAAAAAGGCCAAACTGGCAACCCTGCATCTTATACAAGCCTTACTTTACTGCTGGGGAACGGTGAAGTCCAAAAACGTCAAGATGATCTAATGACTGCAAATGAGAAGGCTCTGTGTTGTGCCAAGATGTGGCCAAATATTTAATATGTAGTTATTTTGAAACCACCTATCATTCTCTTTGGCTACCCGGGTAGGCCTGGTGGCCTCATTGTTAGTACTCCTGTGAATAATGTACCAACTGGACGTGTCCCTTGAATTGTCGGGGAACGGAGCAGCAAGAGGCTATACCGGGCTTTACCAGGGTGGAGCTTGGATTTGTGATGGGTGGTACAAGTACGTCCTGTCTCTCCTTATCTTTTATTTTTATTTTTTGCTATTTATTATGTTAATTATTGTTATATTTTGGGATCTGTGTAGAAAACGGACAAGAAAAAAGAAACTGTACACGTCCGTACGGGTGAGGACAAGGTGATTATATGCCAGGCACTGTCGTGACAAACATTGTACTTTTGTTTCACGTAATTTCAGACTGAGAAGGAGATGTAAAAGTATTTACATCCGTGCGAAATGAGAATATTTTTCCTTAACAAACATGTTGTGTCCTTCAAGAGGTCAACCCCAAAAAGAGACTACTTGTTATGATAAATCATCTGGCACTTAGCTACTTTGGTCACATAACAAGACGAGGAAAATGACTGTCTTGAGAAAGTAGGGGAAAATTGAAGGCTCAAGAAGACCAGGTCGACCAAAAGCTAGGTGGATTGACAGAATCAACCGCCCTTGTAAGTAAACCTCTTTCAACTGTATATCAACTCGCTGCTGACTGTAAAAAGTGGAGATCAATCATGGAAGTCACGAACTGTCAGCCATAACAGAAATGTACCAAGCAAGCAAACATTTTACAACTGCAATCCATTTCTGGTGAATTTATGTCATTTCTACCGTCCTTCTATGTTTGTCATCGGTCTTCTGGTGAACAAATAAAATGGTTATAAACTTTCATTGACCTGCACTGGTACCTGCAGTTTTTGTTGCCTACGCCCACTCTCTATGCTATAACGATCAAACATAGTGGAATAATATCACGGTTGGCTAAAGTTCATGATCAGCTAGCAGAACGTGACAAATTGACCGACAAAAGTAGGTTCTGAAAGAATTGAATGACGTGACCCGGCGCTTCTTTGTACACCGGATTTTTTTCTTCTGTTTTTGTGTGGGTGTGAAGAGTGTACTTGTGAGTGTAAACATCATACACTTTTTATTTGAACTTCAAACTTCTCCGCGTGAGAATACCGGCGAAATTTCGACCATTCTCCAGATCACTAGCAGGAACGTGTTGGGATAACACTGTTGCTCAAATTTCGTGGGGCACAGATATTGAACTGAAATATCGCATAGTTGTCATGCATAGTCTCTCACCGTTGTAGCTCCGTAAAGTTATTCTACCATCAGCATACGTGAAAAGGGTGTCTGTTCTCGTGTGTTCTGTATTCCTTCATTATGGCTGACACGACAAATGTCAGTAACAGTTCCTCTATTTTGAATCACGATTCTTATTCCACTATCGACTTACCCGACTGCGTTGGATTACACGTGTACAACGCTTCGAATCATCACGAGATACTCCTTGGATACAGTAAAGATGCTGTTGAAATCATCTTCATTTCTTATCTCATGCCCATAATCGCCGTTATCGGAGTCGTTGCCAACTTGCATTTCTTAGTGGCTGTAGCAAGAACACCCTACATGCGAACCACTACCAATCATTACCTTGTTAGTTTGGCAATCGCCGATTTGATATTTCTCGCTGTTGGAGGGACGTTTGAAATAGGACTTCACCATGCCACTGAAGCTGCAACAAATTTCGCTCCCATAGGACGTATTGGATGTATCATATACGCATTTATTGAAGACCTCACCATTTTTGCTTCGATTTGTAACATTACCCTGGTGACCATCGAAATGTACTACGCCCTCTGTAAACCTCTCATCCATCGAGGCATCTCCTCCAGGGCACGCACGACCAAACAGATCATCATCGCCTGGATTATCAGTCTGGGAATCGCGCTCCTACTGGTGCCTTCATATTCCGAGATGAGTTATTTCTGTGTCATATGGCCAGACGAACTATCGTATAAGGATTATCCACCCGTAGTCGGAGAGTGTGTCGCAAAATTGAAAACCTTCGCTATCATGAGAAACGTTGTCCAAACCATGCCTTTTTTCATCGCTATGTCTGTTAATGCTGTGCTTTACGTTCTCTTAATTCGTAACGGCTTCAAACTTCGGAAAGGACGAAATTTACCGAGTACAAGCAGTGAGCTTTCCTCCCGCTATATTCGCAATGTCTCTCGGATGGTCATCATTAATGGTACGTTTTTCTTCCTCTTTCTCGCACCAACGTATGTCACCGCCCTGTGGCTGGCGTTTAATTATGAGAAGAGGTCTGATATAATACCTTTCGACTCAATCTACAGAACTCTGCAGTTCATGAACTCCATGATAAACCCATTCATTTATGGTTTGTCGAATGCGAGATATCGTAAAGCGTTCCTGGACTTGTATTGTTGTTGCGTGGGAACGACGAGGGGTGTCGGAGAACAAAATATGGAAATGAGCAGGCTTCCAAGCACATGAAATTTTGGTCATGTTTGTCCCATGAGGGTGGAATATCGATATACGAATTGAAAGAAAGGTATTAATATATAAAAGCATCCTAGTTCTACATGGTTACAAAATGGGTGTAGACTTTGTAAACTGTATCATGTGTTATTTGAGATTAGAGAGTTGCTATGTAGGAGTGGCGTATCACTGCTCCCCTCTTGATCCCATGTTTGACGCCGCTGAAAAGGTATCGGCAAAAGGACACTAATTATGAGCAGAACGGTAGCATAGCTTTGAGGATTTGTTGTGTTTACTTATTCTGATAAATCCAACTCGTGCGTTATAGCTAAAAACTCTGAAATCTCTAAAGGTATAAAATTAAAAAATATGGTGCCCAAGTCGATCACGTCACAAGAGCGCGGTTTGGAGGATGTAACATTAAAGCACTGCGGAGTGTCATGCATCATAATGTCAATTATTAGATTTACCCATATATTAGCATAGATATCCCACAAGTTTCCACTCCTTCTTTAACTCCTCTGGTGATACACCAGTAAGTCTCGATTCCAGACCATGCGGCTTTTTCTCCCTCCAAGTAGCAGTGCTGATGCGAAGCACCCGCACTATATGCGACGATAGTCGCATGAAAGAACCCTACATCAGAAAATTAATCTTAGCTCAAGACAGTTAACTGATGATTGTAGGCCTAAATTCTCTAGGTAATAGTATAAGTTCTTGCGTCCGGACGGCAGACTGTTCTCTCGTATGAGGATTACTTGCCATTTATCGGAGTATGTCACTCTAAGTCTGAGGCCATCGCTATCTTGAGGAACTTTGTCCGAAACATGCCTTTCCTCATTGCCAGGTATGTGATGGTTTTGCTCTACGGTACGTTCTATTAGTTCACAATGACTTTGTCCTCAATCTTCAATTTGGAGTCAATGTAGCCAGTGCTAGCAGCAAACTTTCCTCCCGTTATAATGTCGTAATATTTCATGCTACATTCCTTCAAAAGATTTCATCTATTTGATGTTATTTTAAAAGCTGTAAATCAACCATGTCAATACCCTACCGTCAGAGAATGGAAGGAAGAAAAATGTAATTAAAAGATCGAGTGTTGTATAAATGTTTGCAATCAACGGAGTCGCATTTGTAGGTGGTGTTTATGTGTATGTGTGTGTGTGTGTGTGTGTGTGTGTGTGTGTGTGTGTGTGTGTGTGTGTGTGTGTGTGTTGTGTGTGTGTGTGTGTGTGTGTGTGTGTGTGTGTGTGTGGTGTGGTGTGGGTGTGTGTGTGTGTGTGTGTGTGTGTGTGTGTGTGTGTGTGTGTGTGTGTGTGTGTGTGTGTGTGTGTACTAGTGTGTGTGTGTGTGTGTCTATGTGTATGATTGTCATTCGGTGCAATCGGAAACATTCTTCGGACAGAAAAAGACCAATAAATCGGGTTCCGTTTTCAACATTTGAAACGGTTGTAGATTAAATTTAGATAATAGAAAATGGGATCATGTGGTAATAATAATATGCTTGAAAAAATGCGGCTGCAGCTATGGATCATATGGCACTAATGGCTTTTTTAAATTCTGGTTTTCGCATCGGCGCAAATCCACGCAGGAATTCTATTCAAGTGGTGGGGCACCATAATTGTTGTGCCCCCCCCCCCCACACACACACACCACCACACACACACACACACACACACACACACACACACACACACACACACACACACACACACACACACACACACACACACACACACACACACACACACACACACACACACACACACACACACATAGAATTATTCGTGGATTTGCGCCCATGGGCTTTCGCAAGAAACGTACCGTAAGTTATTGACCAGAACTAGATCATCACAAAATGTAAATATTATAAAAAAAAAATACTGGCGAAGCTCTGCTGTAAGTACACGTAGATTGATGTCTTACCAACTATATCTGAACTTCCTGTTCGATAACTTTGAGACTAAGTTGTTACTTAAAATTTAACTATTTTTAAGCACGAATCTCAATCGAGGAAGTATCATAAAAAGTTGGGTATATGTATCAAACGTATACAGGCTACAAAGAGATTGGTTGAGCGACAATTCACTGAAGTTAAACATTGATTTAAACATTGATAAGACTATTTCTTGTGTTTGGTTCTATATAGGTAACAGTGTGCCAAGGTGAATATACCTCATTAAGAAGTTGGATCTTCTCTTATCAACCATGGTTATATGAGGCTAAACACATAATGTAGTTTTTGACACATTTCATGTCCCTTGATACCCAAACACAAACTTTCTCAATTCCGTGAAATACACACAACAAAAAGATTAACAATCCCCTTTTTCAAACTACCATAATTTTTTAACAAAATAAGTTTTAGCAAAATAATTTGACAGGAACATTTCTGCACTCATTGACTAACATCTTTGTGAAAATAAGATGAATCCGTCAAGCCATGCATGAGTGCACTTGTATTAAAGGCAGAAAATGCCACTTTTCAGAAGTCAAAGGAGTCATCTCTTATGCCAAAATAATGGTAATTACTGATATTTTTTGCTTTATTTATAAAGTGTACTCACTGAACCATGACATGGTTATAACCTCTTATATTCGTACAACATGTAAAGATACATTTTGCTGAGAAATATCGGATTTTAATTTTTTCAATAAATCTGATGGATTTCAAAATTGAGGAAGAGTGGAAATTTTTAACTTGAGCTCACTGAAGCATAAAATATGCAAAAACTGCCAAAAGAGGTGTAAGGGGGTCAAACAATACATGATTAACATAAATAGAGCTTAATCATTCAACAGTAACAGAATTTGTCAAAATCCTACGTCACATATCCCTGAAAATGATCCTCGTGACTTTTGAAAAATGGCATTTTGCCTCATGCTTGACTTGATGGATCAATCACATTTCACAAAGAAGTTAGTCAATTAGTGCAGAAACACCATTGCAAAATTATTTGCTCAAAATTGTTTCTTTTAAAAGTTCATCATCATTAGTGTTATGTCAGTGTGACATGTCCGTTATAGAAAAAGTCCATCATTTGCCACTCTTTCCTGTCTTGAGCTTTTGTTTTAGTTTCCTGGTAAGTATTTCCGTTCATGATCATGTCCAACATCTTTGTTCTTTGGCCTCCACGCATTCTTTTCCCATCAACCCTACCCTCAATCATGTCACGCATCATGTTGTCATGTCTCAGTATGTGATCAATTCATTTTCTTTGTCTGACTTTGATCGTGTTCAGGAGGCTTCGCGTTTAACTAGTACCTCTTTATTTCACAGTCTCTCTGACCACTTGATTTTAAGCATGCGTCGCCATATCCACATCTCGAATGCTTCCAATCTCTACCAATCATCTTTCTCAGAGTCCATGTTTTGCAGCCGTGCAAAGTCACACTCCACACTAGGCTTTTCACTAGACATTTCCTTAGGGAGATACTGATGTTCGTGCTCGTCATGGTATTTTGGAAAAGGGGTACTTACTTTTTTGTTGTGTTTATAATTTACGCAATATTCGTGCCATGAGGAACTACATAACCAACAAAGCTGCTGAGCAATTGATTAATTTATTTCAGTAGCTTTGCCTTGCCACAAAGTCTAAACATTCTGCCAGTATAACATCAAGTGCTAATGCTTAAAGGTCAACACTGGCTACCGGTACAAGATAGAACTCATTGCGAAATATCGTTCATTACATAGCGACTATTAAATGGTCTTGCCCCTGACTATATGTCTTCATTACTTAAACTGCCCTCTTCCCATTCTGGTCTTCGTTCCTCTTCTACTTCTACATGTTTTGTCCCAAAAATTAGGAGAAGGTGAGGTGAAAGGGCTTTTGTGTCGGCTGCATCCACCTTTGGATCTTTTTGCCCTCTCACTTAAAAATGGAAAAGAGGTATCGGGTAATAAAACTTATCTTTAAAGGTTTTAATTTTAAAAGGCTTCCGTGTCTATCGGGGCTTTTCTTTGCTTTTTTGTTTCTTTTTAATAATATCCATTCAATTCCAGTACATTAGATATAATTGTCTAAATTGTCTGTTGGCCCCTAGAACGTCCCGTTTGGGTAGTAATTTTCATGGTATAAATGTAGCTATTATTGTTATCAATAATAATAATAATAATAATAATGATAAGTAGTAGTAGTAGTAGTAGTAGTAGTAGTAGAAGTAGTAGTAGTAGTAGTAGTAGTAATAATAATAACATTGTTGTTGGTTTGTTGCTGTTCTTGTTTTTAGTTCCAAGTCGTGTATATTCCGACATTAATCGTCTTCTTTTATTGCATAGGACGATGATAACAATCGCGAAAAACATATTACCAAAGTAGATGAAAAATCATGCCGCACTGTAAGAAGACCACTGTTTAGCCTTAACAAAAAAGATATTCATGTACTAGGTGTTATAAATAATATTTGTTAATTTTGAAAATTAATAACACAAAAACTTTACAACAGATTATACTGGCATTGAGTATAGTTCCAGCAGAATAGTGAACATTTTTGTTTGAGGGGGTTTGAATAGAATATCAATATATCAGTTTAATGTAATTCATGCTTGTTTAAAAAGTTAGGGTTCAGATTTTGCTCAATATCCAACCCCTGTACAAAATTGAAACTGTACAGAAATCAAATGTGTGTGTGAGAGTGTGTGTTTCGTCCCACACAATAGACAATGCGGTGACAGCGCACGTAGGAACATTGTATGCCAATCTCTCACTACAGCCCGCCTAGATAAATGCTTTATTAATATTCATTAGTAAGTAGCTTGCTAGACTTTATTCACTATCCATATCCATTGTCTAATGCTATTGTGTGGGGACTAGACACACACCCTCACACACACCATTCGATTTCTGTACAGTTTCAATTTTGTACAGGGGATTGGATATTGAGCAATATCTGAACCCTAACTTTTAAAAAAAACATGAATCACATAAAACTGATTATTGATATCGTCTTCAAACCACCTAAAACAAAAATGTTCACTATTCTGCTGTAACTATACTCAATGCCAGTATAATCTGTTGTGCAGTTTTTGTGTTATTAATTTTCAAAATTAACAAATATTATTTTTAACACCTAGTACGTTGAATTTATCACTACAGAACGTACGGTAGTTTATGACAATATCCATAATTTCAGTGGGCTTATTATGCCGTGCACGATATAATGTATTTGAAGTTAAAGCCCAAGTTTAGTTTTGGGAATTTTTTGTTTTTTGAAAGCTTTATGCCCCAAAGTCATAACCGTGCAGTAATAGACGCTGAATGTCTTTAATTTTTTTTTTATTAATTAATGAAAAATCTCGGGGGGGGAACCCCCGAGATTTTCGGCTATATTTTAACATTATAGCATCCAAAGGGTTAATCAGGCGTTAAGGTATATGAGTTATACCTCATCTGAAAGACAGACTCTTTTCTTTCAGATGAGGTATTAACTCATATAACTTTAACACCTTATTAACCCTTAGGATGCTATAATGTAAATATAAGCCGAGGGGGTCCCCCCCCCCCGAGATTTTTCATTGATTAATTAAAAAAACAAACTAAAAACATTCAGAGTATATTATTGCAGGGTTGTGACTTTGGGGCATAAAGCTTTCAAATAAACAAATAATTCCCAAAACTAAACTTGGGCTTTAAGAAGATGCGATATAAACAGGAATGCAAAAGTGCTCGCCATAAAAAGTACGCGATTTGGCTGAATTGAGCAACATTTTTATTAATTTGTTTATAGATATATTTATTTAGTAATTATTTACGTATGTATGTATTTATTTGATTGATAGATTTTTTGATTGATTGATTTATATATTTATTTACAGTTTTGTTCCTATCTTTATTTTGATTATTAATTTATTCAGCATAATTATTTTTTCTCTTTTTATTTTATTTTTTTTTGGGGGGGGGGGGATTATTTTGTAAACTATCTATCGATGACCCCAACGACCAGCTAACTTTGTCAGACGCGCTTCCTGCTGGCTGTCGAGACATACATATCATAATATAGGCCTATAGGGGTCTGTTGCACACGTACGTAATAACGGGTGAGGACAAGGTGATACTTTGCGCTGTTATGACTAATATTGTTGTTTTGTTTCAGATAATTTCGGAACGAGAAGGAAATTGTATCTTTACATCAGGGCAAATATCGTTCCGATTGTAAAGGGTAAATAGTCTAGTCTGCTTCCTGAACAAACATTCTTCAACTGCAAAGTATCCTATTTTTATCTGTTTATTGCCAGCCGTTTTCAGGGAAACAAATAAATGGTTATATACTTTCATCGACCTGCACTGGTACCTGCATTTTTTGTTGCCTGCGCCCACTCTGCATGCTAAAATGATCAAACACAGTGAAATGATATCTGTGTGTGTGTTTTCTGTTTTGTGAGGGTGTATAGAGTGTATAATGTGCGTAAACATAATAACAACCCTTTATTTGTTTTTGTTTTTTACTTCTTCTTAATGCAGTCGAAATCCCCAGCATTCTTTCCCAGGTCACCAGCAGGAACGTGCTGGAATAAATACATTACACCGATACCCAAATATCGAAGGATACAGATATTCGAATAAAATATCGCTTTGTTGTACCACATAGTCTGTCACCGTTGACTGGCAATAGCTCCGTAAAGTTATTCCACTATACGTGAAAAAGGTGTCTGTTCTCGTGATTCCTGTATTCCTTCAACATGGCTGATACGACGAATGACAGTAACAGTTCCTCTATTTTGAATCACAATGCAAATTCCACTATCGACTTGCCCGATTGTTTTGGATTACAAGTGTACAACTATTCGAAATATCACGAGACACTCCTTGGATACCGTAAAGATGCTGTTGAAATCATTTGCTTTTCTTATCTCATGCCCATAATCGTCGTTATTGGAGTTGTTGCCAATTTGCATTTCTTGGTAGCTGTCGCAAGAACACCCTATATGCGAACCACTACCAATTATTACCTCGTCAGCTTGGCAATCGCCGATTTGATATTTCTCGCTGTTGGAGGAGCGTTTCAAATAGGACTTCACCATGCCACTGAAACTGCGAACAATTTTGCTCCCACAGGACACATTGGATGTTTCCTATACGCATTCATTGAAGATCTCACCATTTTTGCTTCGATTTCCAACATCACTCTGGTGACGATCGAAATGTACTACGCCCTCTGTAAACCTCTCATCCATCGAGGCATCTCCTCCCGGGCACGCACGACCAAACAGATCATCATCACCTGGATTATCAGTCTGGTAATTGCGCTCCTACTGGTGCCTTCGTATTCCGAGATGAGTTATTTCTGTGTCATATGGCCAGACGAACTATCGTATTATCTACCCGTAATCGGAGTGTGTGTCGCAAAATTAAAAGCTTTCACTATCATGAGAAATGTTGTCCAAACCATGCCTTTTTTCATCTCTATGTCTGTTAATGCTGTGCTTTACGTGCTCTTAATTCGCAACGGTTTCAAACTTCGGAAAGGACGAAATTTACCGAGTACAATTAGCAGTGAGCTTTCCTCCCGCTATATTCGCAATGTTTCTCGGATGGTCATCATTAATGGTACGTTTTTCTTCCTCTTTCTCGCGCCAACGTATGTCACCTCCCTGTGGCTGGCGTTTAATAATGACGCGCGGTCAGATGTACTACCCTTTGACCCAATCTACAAAACTGTGCAGTTCATGAACTCCATGATAAATCCATTCATTTATGGTTTGTCAAATGCGAGCTATCGTAAAGCGTTCCTGGACTTGTATCGTTGTTGTCCGGGCACGACGAGAGGTGTCGGAGAACAAAACACAGAAATAAGCAGGCTTCCAAGCACATGAAGTCTTGATCATTTTTGTCCTATGAGGGTTTTGGATATCTATATACGAATTTTGAGAAAGATATTAGAGCCACAAGTAAACAATGATGATCATAGTTTTAAAAATGTGAGCTTCATAATCATCCATGCTCTAAGTGTCTTTGATAAGGTCCACACATGAGTCCCAATACAATTTATTTCATGTCATTTTGGTTGTGTCATTTCTGAGATATACTGAATTTTTTGCAATGACGCAAAATCGCATTTTTCCCACTATACATGGTATACTGTATATGCTATACATGCACATTCAGGTTTCGCATATTGTTTAACAAAGAAACCCACTGAGAGAATAAAAAGGATTGTGTAATCATTTGACTGCCGAGTAAGGGTTATTTGTATTTAAAGGCAAGGTACACCCTGACGTCAAGTTGGTTTTAATAAAAGCAGAAAAATGAGAGAAATATATTAACGAAGATTTGACGAAAATCCATCAAAGAATAACAAAGTTATGGAATTTTAAAGTTTTAAATTTGTGACGTCACATGCGAGCAGCTCCCCATATGCCATATGCTATAAATTCCATGAAGTGCCGTTTTCTCAGAAATTTAAAAAATTATTTTACCTGTGCATTCGATATATTATCAGAAACATTATTTCATACAAGCTGCTATGAAAAAAAAAACATTCAGTTATCATGAACCATTAAAAAAAAATGACAATTTATGAAATTCATATTACATGACATATGAAGAGCTGCTCGCACATGACGTCACCAAACTGAAAATTGAAACTTCATAAATCTGTTATTCTTTGGTGGATTTTCGGCAAACTTTAATTAATATGTTTCTTTCATTTTTCTGCTTTTATTAAAGCCAACTTGACTTCAGGGTGAACCTTGCCTTTAAGTTTTATTTACAAAATAATCATCAATAAACATATTGTTTTGGCAGGGGCGTCGATCCATGTTTCAGATTGGGGGTCAAAAGTGAAAAAGTCCCAAATATTCGGTGCGCTCTGCGCGCCAAATTGTAATACAGAATTTTGCGCGCAAAGTGCAAAATCAATCAAAAAATTGATTTGTTTTGTTTGAAAGTACCTTTATGCCATGTTTAATGGTTTATAGCGATTTCCAGTGCTTTTTAAAACGTATATTTGCATTGCATATTGCATATTATAAATTTTTCAAGTTGTCAAAAATATTGCAGGGAGGTGGGGGAAATCGATACGTTTGTTCCCCCCCCCCCCGATCGACGCCTCTGTGTTTTGGTATGTTCTGTAAGCAATTATTAATACCACCAATTCGGTTGTTATTATGACCAATGCACAAAAGTGAGAAAAACAACTTCGCCAGAGTACCAAAAAATAATCATAAAATTTTCATAAAGGTGTATTGGTTGGAATTAAATTTATCAGAAAGGAAATTAAATCTGTTCTTATGCCAAATACACATACCTTTTGAGAAAATTAAATACCTTAAATAGTTTTTTTCCCGATTGGACCATTTTTAGACACACAGTATTGTCTCCTTGTCGCGTACATAAATGAGCGGGGTGCAGTTTTACTCTACTACCAAGTCTTTTGAAGTGTGATGTACATGTTTATCAGTGGCGTAATGAGCAAAATCATTTGGAGGGTCAGAAACGAATACTAATAAAGAGGTGTACATATGTACATGTATATGTATGTGTCTGCGTATATGTACCGTATGTATGTATGTATGTATGTATGTATGTATTTACGTACGTATGTATGTGTGTGTGTATGTGTGTGTGTATGTGTGTGTGTATGTGTGTGTGTTGTGTTGTGTTGTGTGTGTGTGTGTGTGTGTGTGTGTGTGTGCGTGCGTATGTGTGTGCGTGTGTGTGTGTGTGTGTGTGTGGTGGGTGGGGTGGGTATGGTGTGTGTGTGTGTGTGTGTGTGTGTGTGTGTGTGTGTGTGTGTGTGTGTGTGTTGGGGTGATGGTGTGTGTGGGGGTGTGATGGTGTGGGGGGGGGGTGATGGTGTGTGTGTGGGGTGTGATGGTGTGTAGGCATATTACATATTCTAGAGTGTCAAAGTAAATCTGATGAACTGAGACAATAGTAAAACTGATCACAATTATGGTTATACCAGGGAGATGAGACTTTTATACGCCATTATGACATCAGTGGCGTGTGAAAATGGTCAATCACCAAAATGTGCTCCTTTTCATATTTAGTATGCCAATGATAAAATCAAATGCAATTCCATTGTTATTTCATTGATTGTATATAGTAAGCTAAATGTTCACAAACTGGAACGAGGAATGTGTTTGAAAGACCGCGAGTAGGAACTAGACAAGAAACAGCTGTAAATGGTATTGTTAATGTTGCATAAAAATTTATCTACATTTAATTCTTTTTTTGGGGGTGGGGTGGTGTTGTGTTGGCATATTACACTTCTAAATTATTGTAAAATAATCCGTTAGCAAGCGCAGCGAGCGAGAGGTTTGGGAAAATTCAAATTCATTGGTTGAAAAAAAAGGCTTAGGATGCGAACTCTAAGTCTCGTTAAAAAATAATCAATATAAACTACCTACAACGGGTATTTCAAAGTATTGATATTCAACTTGAGGATTGGTGCTGTATCGTGATTGGTAAACATTATTACCCACTGTCCACAGTTTATGCATTTGACACAAATAATACAATATTCTGATTTCTGAATTGATACGCCATTCATGGAGAGGGTACTTTACAAGGAAACTTGCGATAAAGTCATGACTTTTCATACGACAGTACCACCATATAATTATATTAGGCAAGACCTCTAATATTTAGCTCATTACATATCAGTCACAATCAAAAGTGGGTCAATGATATTTTGATGTACAATACTGTTCAAGAAATAAACAAATTTCTGATGATACATGATACAAAATTCTCGGTGAGGGAGCGAAGCGATCGACCGCGAGCGGCCATTTTTTCAGTTATTTTTTCCAGTTAACGGGGCGTCAGAGGGGACTTTATTTTTCAGTATGAAATTGAATGCCTTGAGCGCCACTCTACTGAGCGGATTGGCGGCAATAGAAATCATATATCTGTATGTAGGGCAGAAATTTTAGGGGATTCTACTAGGAGCTATTAATTGCACGAAACATACGAGGTGACATAGCGACCAAACGCGGGGAGGGTGTGGGAAGGGGATCCCCTCCCACGGTAGAACTTTTTTAAAATACGATAGAAAGAACGCGATTCTAGGCATGGTAAATACATATTTTAAAAGGTATACCTTCTGAAAAATTATTACTGATATCGTTGTAAGTCATGTTATTTTTTTTTCAGAAGATGCAGAGGAAGTATGTGAAAAACTCTTATTGTGTAGTCATACTTCCGGCCCGTAAACGAAGAGACCTGGGTGTGTGAAGGGATACCCCTCCACGAATGAAACTTTTTGAAAAATTACGCATAGAAATAGACGTGATTCTAGGCATTGCATGACTGTAAATAACAATATTTGCAAAGGATATATTTTGATCAAGATTAATCCTGGGGCATTGTGTAGTCAAGGTTTTCAAAAAGACGTACAGGAAGTGATGTGACAAACTGTAAATTAGTAGTCATATTATGTGAGTGGTATCGATTGCAACAAGAACTTTTTGAAAATTACGCAGTATAGCAAAGACATTTTTATTCTAGGCATGGTGAATACATATTTTCACTGGAGATTGGGTAGACATTCGAGAGAGCGAATCAACCGAGCGGGGAGGGTGTGGGAGGGCTATACCCCTCCCACGGCAGGAAATTTGTCAAAATATACATAGAAAACACGTGATTCTAGGCATGGTTACACATATCTAAAGGTATATTTATAATAAGGGACTTTCAATAATAGAGTGTAGCAGTCGCGTTTATAGGACATTTAAAAACAAATTTCAAGGGCATAAACAATAATAACTTATGAAAACTATTCATTTTACAAAGTACGAGGCAAAGCGAGCGAGACGATTTACATTGTATACAGATTTTCACGTCTGATCTATTAATTGTTGTATGCGCTATATCTAAATAACAAAAATCACATCCTTTCAGAAACATAATTATGAAACATAAATGAAATAATTCTTATACATGTATATGTAGAAACTTAGAAGAAAGGGAAAAATGAAAAGGTTTACTAACGTATGCTTCACTGCGACAGCTCGTCGAAGAACGAGAGGCCACCACTAAATTTACTTAGAAGGGTAAGTGCCCGTTAGGGGTGAAAATTTTGCATTTTTCAGTTGTGAAATTGACAATTTTATACAAGAGAATTGCCTTTATTGCTTATTTTGGACTTTAATACTGTAATTGATTAATTATTTTTTTTTACCTTCAGGGGTACACATGGGGGGGGGCAAAAACTTGTTTTGGCCCCCACCTCCCAAAAATATTTTTTTTTGGGGGGGGCAAGTGCCCCCTCTACAATACCCCGCCCCGCTTCCGGCACCCTTGTATACACTAAATTTACTTAGAAGTGAAAGTGCCCCGTCAGGGTGAAAATTTGGCATTTTCAGTTGTGAAATTGACAATTTTTATACCAGAGAATTGCCTTATTGCTTATTTTTGGACTTTAATACTGTAATTGATTAATTATTTTTTTACTTTCAGGGGTACACATGGGGGGGGCAAAAACTTGTTTGGCCCCCACCTCCCAAAAATATTTTTTTTGGGGGGGGGGGCATGCCCCTCTACAATACCCCCGCCCCGCTTCCGGCACCTTGTATCCACTAAATTTACTTAGAAGTGTAAGTGCCCCGTCAGGGGCGAAAATTTTGTCATTTTTCAGTTTGTTTTTTCAGTTAATGAAATTGACAAGTTTTAAAGCAAGAAAATTGCCTTTATTGCTCATA
>JZLH01S0018657.1:7757-21700 GCA_001188425.1 Eucidaris tribuloides | reverse complement strand
TATGCGATATATGGAGAATTACAAAAGGCATTCTTCAGTGGGTGCACACTGTTACATACATACATACATACATACATACATACATACATACATACATACATACATACATCACGCGACACACACACACACACACACACACACACTCACACACACACACACGCACGCACACACACACACACACACACACACACACACACACACTCATACACAGACATTCACTCACACAAACCAAAATAAACAAAAAACAAACAAACAAACATTAAAAATGAGTCTACCTAGATTAATATTTTTGTACATTTTAACAGCTATGTATTCTCTCATTTAACTGACTGTTATTAATTATTGAATTGAATTGAATTGAATTATTTTATTTCGGTATCTTCCGTACAATAATATTTTGACAAATGAAAAAATCATATTACAATATCATTATATAACATCAGTATATTAATATATGTAAATCTACAAATAATAATTGTTACATAAACAAATCAACATTATTTAATATCATTTGATATACAATATTTATGGAGAATACAGATAAAGATGGAAAATACCGAAGGCCCCTATCATAAGACGAGCTTGATTGTAGATAGAGGCCTAAAAAAACATCTATATGGGGTAGATAAGAGTGCAGACAGTTGAGAAAATGAAGGAAATTATAATCCATGTCGTTAGAAAATGTCAAGAATCTACGAGTTTTACTTGGAATGTGCGTTCGCAAAATACACATTTGCGTCAACGATTACAAACAGGAAAAAGTTCGAACAAATTTTGCGGTGTGACCCCTTGCTCAGCAACTGCCGCGCCGTGACTATTAATACACTATTGTCTTAGTTCACGTGATGATTCTTCCCCCTTCTCTGTTGCCCGCAGCCTCAGCCTGACTCGGTTCCGAGAGGGGTATATCCCCGGTGAAATTTCCCGAAATACCCACAAACCGGACGTCACTGCTACAAACCGAAATTATGAGTGAACATTTACGAGTGCAGATCTGGCGACGCGCCTGGTCAACCCCGTGCGTCACAAGTCCTCGATGAGTCAGGGATATACACGCGAGATATTGCCCCATAACTATGAAACTATGGTTGAAGAAATAACAGACGTCGAGATCGGGGTTACTACTTCTGTCTTTCCTTCAGATTGTTATTTAGATTGTAAATGGAAAGAATGATTTTATTAATTATATCTTTGCGTAACGAAAACAAACATACGCAGATAATAATTAAATGCATGTTAGGATTCAACTCGATATTAACTGAGAAAACGTAGCAACAACAAACAGGCTTACTGATACTTGACTACAGTACTTTGATACTATACTTTGGGTTAAAAAAATAAATGAGGTGGACTGAAAAGTGTCCACTACCAATCTTTCACTCCGACCCTTTTAATATGTAACCACTCAAGAAGCACATCAAATGCCAACACAGATTATTACTTGAGGGACTATGAGGATAAAATGTACCTGTCACATTAGACACCACATTTGGAAGCTTAGCCTTGACATCTTTATGACCCCTATTATGAATAATAATGTCAATACGTTTTATCACACAGGGCTGTTACATCATCTTCAGGCAACTAAATGCACGATTTATGATGGGATTACATATTATAAAGCTACAAACTTAACTTACATTTTACCTCATGAGGAACACAGGCCAAAAATTTCCAGGTTATAAATATGAAATGGTTATTTGCCTGTCAGTAACGTTTCATAGCTTCTTCTATTTCGAAGATCCATTAACTTTGTTTAAGATGAAGTTCGACAATTGATTTCCTAAATCATCAAACATTTTAAACTTAAATTCGTCTTTAAGTTTATAATGATTATCATAACGAGTGTCATTTCGCTATTTTGGGCCTGTTTCTTGTCATTATCAATATCACGTCGCTTTACGACATTTAGCTGGCAACCGCTCCCAGACAAACTTTTGCATAAGGTCTGCAACAATTAGCGTAATCAATTAACGTGTGGAGTGAAATATTTCGTAAAGAACAAGCTCCTAGATAAAGATAACTTGGTTTTACTAGGTCACAACATTATGCTTCAACCTACTTGAAACTCGCCCAAATTTTATCAATTTAGGCCGTACTTAGCAACGCATAGCATAATAACATGCATGCAAAGATGGTATTGACCCATAACAAATATTAAAAATACGTAGGTTTATTACAAAATTGCCATGTTCCGTGGTATTGTTTATTATTTCAGTACTATTTTCTACAGGTTGTGAACGCTGAACAAATTGGATAATTCAAACTTCTAATATTGTTAATGTCTGTTTTTTGGCAGCTGAAAAGGGTTCTTATTAATAGCATAATTTATACCAAAGAGAAGGTGTGGTTAATTTTGTATCAAGGCTCTTAACTTGAATTTGGAAAACATCATCATGTTTTGTGTTTGACTGCACATACAATATTCATTCGTCTCATTCTATTAAAAAATTATGACTC
Source organism: Eucidaris tribuloides (assembly GCA_001188425.1). NCBI lineage: Eukaryota > Metazoa > Echinodermata > Echinoidea > Cidaroida > Cidaridae > Eucidaris > Eucidaris tribuloides. The sequence goes on along the minus strand of JZLH01S0018657.1, from coordinate 19,240 downwards.
AGTTAATTAATAAAATGTTTTAGAAGTTGTTCTATCAACATAGGTTTCTATAATAATGGGACGGTGAGAAGGTGCATGTGTGCGGCCTGTAAAGCTGGCCCTGTGTAAGATTATGTGATACGCCCTCAACGTTTATAGTCAGCAACATAATTTATAGTCTCCACCCATTTCCGGTAACTATCATGGTAAAATGAATTTGTCTGATTATTAATGATTATGCATTTTGATTTTGAATTTCATTCACGAAATTCTCATCTTTTCTGATAAATGCATTTCACATTATGTAATAACGTATTACATTAACATTACAATTATTCCAAAACTTAAATCGTAATTAGGCTAAATAAATGAATACAATACTGTTAACCTTTACGGATTCCAATGTCTATGATTTTATTATGACTACTTATAGTCCATGCCTGAAGGAATTTACAAGAGGTTTTTTCTTTTCAGCCAGTTTTATAATATTTTTAATTTGAATTCAAATATTAGCTAACAATAGTAGTCTACTATTATCATGCAGGGAATTCTGTATTTTCGTTCTTAATGATCACCGATTCCACAAATATGATAGAAAAAGCCATTAGTATAAAAGAACCTTACAACCTTCTTTTTTCTTTTAATTGTGTTTCTATCACATTTTCTTGCAATACAATATCATTTATTCACCAGTTATGTAACACAATTTTTGATTGTCAATTATTACATTCACTTATCCCCTCCCCGCCCCGCCCCAAGTTTCGGGGAATTTCCCACGTATTTTATCTTTTATTCCAGAAAACTCATTTCAAGACCAGACATTTCAAAATCACCCAAAGTCTCTCAGTAATTAATATGAGGAACATTGACCTGAAATAATTTCCTTGAACAGGCAATGTCTCATACCTTTTTCAAGGAAGCGCATGCCCCCGAGCCTGTAAAACGTCATATTTACGTGGGTTGGGTGTCAAGCGGGCCTCAGTAATCAACGCAATGAATAATGCGTAGGTTGAAAACAGGGCTGCCACTGAAAATGTTCATTTCCCCCTACGCGGCATGCATATTTTCCCCCTACGGACACAACTTTTCCCCTTCGCTCTAACACACCACTTTTCACCAATGAAAGCAAATTTTCCCTACAAAGATCCACTTTTCACCAACTAAACTAAGTTTTCCCCCTGCAAACTAAGCTACACAAATACAACATTTTATGTTTATCAAGAAAGTTGGTGTTTACGTAATTATACGGTTTCTATGCCGAGAAGCGACCAACTAGAAAAATGGATTCACCCAAATACAGACGAATATGTACGGAGGTTATTTTAAATCTTAAGAAGATTTAGGAATATTTTTGAAAATTATCAGAGTAAAACTCAAATACATCAAAGCCCCTAACCTTCCCCTACGGAAGGCCCTTCATCCCCCCCCCCGCCCCCATAGGTATCCCCTACAACCTACGGTTGGCTTAAATAACCTACGGTAGGGGGTTTCCCTTACGAGGTCCAACCTAGGTTGAAAACGTTGCCTTATCCCCGCCCATTTTAGGTCACCAATTACAGCGACCTGACGTATACTTCCCATCGGTTTTTGAGAACTGGGCAACTGTAATTACAATACGTCATCCTGATTTCCTGCCGTGAGAGGTCGCCGTTACCGATTGCGACAGCCTTGTTGTTGATGTTAATCATTCATCACGTAGCGACTTGTCAAAAAATTGAAAACGACTGGACCTTTTATTTTAATGATTTCACGGTTTACATATAAGAACCTTTTCATTCGATATTATTAATTCAATGGCCATAATCATTTATTTAGACAAGTGAAACGGAGTATGCCTTTAGATTTGATAAATTCACTGTTTGTATTTAAGAATCTTCCCATCCGATATTATTAATCTAATGGCTATAATCATTCAATCGTTTAACAATTATCCCGTTAAGGAATAAAAATATAACGTATTATCGTTTAAGTACAGGGCTCCCCTGAAAAGCAGTTTCTTAACTGAGGGGACTACCCTGTATAAAGAAAACAGAAATAGATAGATAAATAAATAAATAAATAAATAAATAAATAAACCGATACATCTAATTTCGTGTTATTTTGAACTCTAACTCTAAAATGATAATGATAAAACTGACTCCAATCCTGATCATAACATTAACCCTAATCATAACAATAACCAGCCATCTCCATAAATGTATATTTCTAATCTTAACCGTAACCCTAACTCCAACACCAAACATAATCCTCACTTTAACCTGAATCCGAGACCCAATATAACTCTGGCTCTGACTCTTTGTCTTCGAAGATATTATTCCCCGGGCTTTTGTCGTTGGAGCATAAGTCACTCGATAGACTAGTTAATACGGTTCGACCCTTTACCATCGTTTTAAAATGATTTTCTTTGTTACGGTTCATTACAACGACAAAATAAACGCATTGTAGCCAACAGCGCAAGATATAAAATTACTATTAGAGCATAATTGTATTATGAATTTTGTAAGTAGAAACACACAGTAACACAGCTGAGCAGCCGTCATTATCCAGATACGGGGCAGCATCATGTGGACGGGCAGAGTCCTTCCCCCCCCCCCCCATGTGGAAATATAGAGTATCATGGGTTTTTCGCTGTGTACTTAATGAAATTCAGGTATTTTAACATTTCGCCCCTTAAATTTTACTTTGGCGCCGCCCCTGTCCAGACACGCGGCTTCCTATTGGTTGTGATGTATTTCACCGTGGTTCACCATGTCTATCATGGTTTGCAAGGGGGCGTGGCGTCTCAACGCAGCCGCACTTGAAAGTTATGGGCGTGGTAGTTGGTATATCCACGTTCATTTGCGAACAGTCCGTGATCTTGCTTGGCATTAGTGTGTGTGTGTGTGTGTGTGTGTGTGTGTGTGTGTGTGTGTGTGGTGTATCGCGTGTGTTGTGTATGTTGTGTGTGTGTGTGTGTGTGTGTGTACGTGATGGTTTGTGTATAAATATGTGCGTTTTCGTTTTGCGAGTCGCTAGGTTTGTCTCTCTTTACGTGTGTGTCTGGGTGTGTGGGTATGTTTGTGTGTAATTGTTTGTATGTGCATGGTTTACATGATGTACGTACATGCATGGGGGAACATATTTTGTCTGTTGTGAAAAACACCGAATAAACATAAATAAACATAACTTTTCCATAGAATGTTTGAATCATCTTTTTTTTTTAAATATAATTTCAACATTTAAAGGGGCGCTGTTGTATATTGAACAACCCCCTGGCTGTTGAATTGAATGTAAAATTCATGCTTTTACTTCAGTAGGTTACTGTTATGTTTAATCCAATATCCCTTTCATTATGAGTCTCATTCTCAGCTTTAGAACAGTAGCTGAGCAGTGTACTTATCCTGCGAATACTTAAAACTTATTTTACACATTTTTACACCCAATATCCTGCAACTTTGATATTTCGATGACCAACACAGAACCATCAAACGGCATATTTTGGATGGAAACGGCATAAACTTGTGATTCACGTCTTATAAATGGCCGATTTGCGGCCGGTGTCACCGGATCAGGTGTCCCACCGGATGGGACGACTGCTAGGACACCTGATCCGGATGGGTATCAGGACCACATGACTCTAACGGCACCCCATCCTGCTCCAAATACGGACCAGCTGCCGCACAGGCGGATCAAAGGTCCTATGCGATAAGTGCTCGCGCTAGTCAGAAACAAAATGGCGTGTTCATCGCGACGACAATCGAAATGTTAGGCCGTGCTAATAAAACATGATCCCACACTACTTTGGTGGTGATACGGTAGCTTTAAAGTGTGATTAATTCATGGATGAGTAGGCGTGATATACAGGAAATGACAATGAGATAGGTAATTGAGGCCCTGGGGAAGACTAAGTCTCCCTCTACGTAAAACTTTCGTTTATTTTTATTTTTTTATTTAATTATTTATATACTTTGTAAAAATTGTGTTTATAGTGAGTAAACGCTTTTCTGAACACATTCTTTGCTACATGTATAATGAATAAATAGATAGAAAAATAAATAAACAAATAAAGAAATAAAGAAATAACTAAAACTAACTAGCTAGCTAACTAACTAACTAACTAACTAACTAACTAAATAAATAAATAAATGAATAAAAATAAATACAGAAATCATTAACTAATAAGATGAATACTCTAATGAAGACCTTTTTCAACATCACTTTTTAAACACGAATGTTGCTAAACACGCCTTTTACAGTGTTGAGAAGACTTATTCTCCCTATACCCGTCCTCAAGATGTCAGTTCGTGTGTAATAATCTGTATAATGCAAACAGCAATTCTCAAGGCAATTACGATACCAGGGGCGTCGATCCTAGAGTGGCAAGGGGGGCAGTCGCCACCCCAATGAGAATATTGAGGGAGGGGCAAACATATCGATTGCTCCCAATAATTTTGACAACTTGAAAAAAAAATCATAATATGCAATGCAAATATATGTTTTAAAAAGCATTGGAAAGCACTATAAAACCATTAAACATGGCATAAAAGACTATTCAACACACAAATTCGGCGCGCTTTGCGCGCAAAAGTCTGTATGAGCGCGCCTAAAATATTTTGACTTTTTCACCTCCCCCCCCATCCGAAACATGGATCGACGCCCCTGGACGATACTCATGATCACCGACTGTTTGCCACTATAAAGAGACCCCTGTCTATGCATACATATATGGGTTTTTTAACTTGTAAACAAACATGGATTTTTGGTCTACACATACATGTATGCCAAGAGGTCTGGAATATAATGCGCATGTGGAGTGAAAATGCATTTTTTTCATGTTTTCCGTCTGTTAGGGTAATTTTATTACCATTTCATTTTTATCCCATTTGCTATTAACAAATAATAATTCAAAGCAAGGTAAATCACACGATAAATCCTGTACAAACTTACATATTAATGCACATATTTTAGTGAAGTTATATATTTCATTAAGAACTTCATTTTAATTAATCGCGAAAAATGTTAATATGTTGTGTTGAACGCTTCTTATTTACACTAAGTTGCACATTAATCATATAGTGTTGGTAAAGAAAGTAATATTTGAGAACGACCACGCACACTAACGAGAGTGTTTAATCATTTGCAATAAAGATAATGGATAAATTAATCAAATCCTTCTGACGTCTATTTGGCAACACTTTGTATTGAAACTACCAGCTAAAGTCTTATAAATATTCATCTTGACTTCCTGAGTAGTCTGATGAATATGCAATATGTGGGCGGTGCCAACTTATGGATCTGCCTCTGCTTTAATCGTCTTGATTCCTTGACTTACGTAGAACCGTACAATGCTACATGCATTAATATCTATCAAGTATAGTTTATTAAATGATACAATGGAACACTTCCTATCCAAAACAAATACGATTGACGTACATTCGCAAACTTAAAAAAAAACTAAATGCATTTGAATGAAAAGTGCGTCTGAAAATATTTTGATATTCGGATGCTATGTATGTATGTATATATACCGTACATGTATGTATGTATATATGTATGTACATGTATGTATGTATGTATGTATGTATATATGTATATATATATATATACATGTATGTATGCATGTATTAAGTTAATTAATTAGCTAGTTAGTTGAATTTTTGAATTATTTTCGTATACATTGACTGATTGATTAATTCATTGATTCTTATTTTCGTTGATTTTATTGTTGGTTATTTATGTTTACAAAAGTATATTGCGTTTTATGTTGCGCGGCAGTCGAATTAATATAATATTTTTTTTGGTATATATTTGATTAAGTAAATTATTGTAAAAACATAATGATTAACATATTAATGAGCTAAGACATTGCCAACAATACTTTGTTTTACTCACTGGAATAATATGTATTATTGTGATTGAATTGATATTTGCCACTTCCACTAAATTAATCAGTATCAATAATTTACCTTTCTTGCCAACTTATTTCAACATTTTAAGATTAAAATGGGTTTAGATGGATTATAGTCTATTGCAGTAAGAAACACGAATATTAAAATTAGAGAATGCGCGTTGATTCGTTTATTATTACTACTTAATATGTACAGTGGTGGTGTATACAGCCTCAGGTTAAAGAAAACCTCCATATACATTTATTTGTTGGTCTCTTTGTATATAAATTTATTACAATGTGTACAAGTGTCAGAACTAATTAAGATTAAATTTCATATCACATTATATTGACCAAGGACATTATGTAGTGACTTTTCATTAGAATGCATGCCTCAGCATTCAATGATTACAACTAAAGAGACAACAACAAATGCACTGTATATGGATAAACTTGTTAAAGGGAGAAGGAGCCAGCAACTAACAGGCATAAGTTAAGAAAAAAATTGAGTTCTTGCCAACCAATCAGATCGCACGTACACAGGTCTGGAGCTAACCATGCGTGACCGATGCATGCCACCTGACGTGTGTTAGTCGCACCGTGGTATAATGTACGCACTGTTTGAATCGATAAGCTCCTCCCCCTATAGCTGTTTCTGCAAGATGTATCCCGGGATAAAACTTGCAAAGACTTAAAATAAACACAAATTAAGTAATTTATAGGGCCTTGCTGAAGGTGAGTATCACACAGTACCCCTTATTTATGCTGTCTTTATCAACAGTTCCCGTTATTTTATCTACTTTAAAAACAATAGGGGTGGTAGCCGGCCCCTCTGCCCCCTTGGCGCCACCCTCGAGTGCAATTGTAGTCGAAATAGATGTGTATTCCATACAGCTTGAATTTTGTATCCTCCCAACTTAGCATTTTTGATCAGTATAATCATTTTATGATTTTCTATAGAACTGATAATCTTGCTCCTAAATTAATTCCCCAAATTTGGCCACAATATAATTGATTTATGTGCTACCCGAATGAAAATCATTAACATCATTTATAGGTCCCTTTAGCTCTTTCCAGTCATACATTACCACTACAAATTTGGTTATTTTTAAGTTTTCTAAAATATTGGCATTATATCTCAAATCATTTAAAGCATTATAGCATGTACATCTGTTCGAAAAGAACACAATGAGTACAAAACATAAGTCTATTGGAAAACTTGCGAAACATAAAACTACGTGCATAAAGACCTTAAAGTACAAGTACAGTTTTGGTCGATCAGACAAGTGTTTGTCAATCTTTCACAAAATATTCTGTTGTCACCCCAGACATTACAGAAAACAATATCAAAACTGACAATTGCTTATACGACATATTATGATGTCTAAATATTATTGGAGAACATATAGTGGTATGTACATTTCATATGAGAAATTTCATTTTACATTGAGTAACTTCTCAAAAATGAGATAGTTTCAGAGCGAGCAATTTTCTAGGCATTGATAGATCATATAGGTGTATCTTAATATATAATTGCAAAGAATCTCATTGTTTACCATTTAAAAAAAACTATACCTTGGCTTTAAACTTTCCTTTTAATTGTCGAGTAAACTCGCCTGTCCGAGGCAAAGGGTTTAGTAAGGAGAACCGTACCGGAAGGGGAATTAATACACAAATTGGTGACAGTCCTTACACGAGATCAGGGTTGACGACTGTTTCCTTCAAATTTGGGGGCGGGGGAGGTTTCAGGGTTGGGAATCCAAGACCAATGTCGCGAGGACTTGCCTAGGGGTAATCGGGGAAGATTCACGATTGAAAAAACATAACTATCCTTCAGCTATAAATGTGATATAAGGAGAGGGAAAGGAGTTAATGTAGCTGTCTTCGCGTGCCAGCTCTGAAATAAAGGAGCTTGACTAGGTTCAATTTCTTTTCAGAATGATGTAATGTTCTGCTTGGGGCTTTTGTTGTGATTTTTTTTTTCAATTATAAGTAAATATAGTTACATTAATATTACGATTTACATCGTAGATGTGCGCAAGGTGGAGAAAAAATGAAGAAAATGTGTCTGGCGTATATTTTATTTTGTTTTGATACGCACTCTGTCTTGAAAATCAGCGATTACCAAATGGAAGTTATTTGTTCTATAGAAATCTGAGAATCATAGTGTTAACATGAAATTTCATTCTGAGAAACATCAACATTTACAACAACAAAAATGAAGAGAGAAAGAAAAAAAGAAACTAAGGAAAGAAGAAGGAATGAAAGAAAAAGGAAAATTACATGAACGAAAAAGAAAGAAAACAAAACAAAAGAAGAAAAATGACATATATGGAATATCCAAAGAATAAGAAGTAAATAAAACCACATTGGAAATTTCGAGCATTATAAGGCATTAAAAGTTATTAAAATAACTCGTAAAATTAATCTATAATATAACTATCCTGTATATTCAAGGGTAAAACTTTTTTGCAGAGTACATTTCCTTGCAGATTTGCGGACGATAAATCTATCATTTCCGTTTAATTCGGATCATGGACGTTCGACTGTATAATTTTTTATTCCTCACATCCCGAAGTGCCTTACTTACGTCTTTTGTATCCTTGACAGTATACCTTATAAATATTCATTAAGAAAACGATCATAGACTATTACTGATCATAACATATGAATGTTCATGATCTAACACCTACGTATTAATATCGGTAGCAGCAAACAGTCCAGGAAGTTGATTACTATCTCATTATCACAAAATGATACTTTATATTGCTTCTCAAGCACATGATGAATAAAACTTTTATCGGCATGGTTTTTTTTTTTTTTTGGTTATGATGTCTCGACAAAATCAGTCATCAAATTGACGAAGTAAATAACACATAATATGATATATCTAATAAATTTATTCAAGGTCCATATATGTTTAATGTGACATAGGTATGAAAACGAAGGTTTATTCTCCTTGTTAAGTACATAGCTACGATATTGTGTAATAACTTATTCCTGGGGAATTATGTTTTCATTTAACTTTTACATCCTGAAGAAAAAATATCCCGATGTTGAACTGTCCCTGTACATACATGATAGCAAGCGTAGTTCTCAGGGAATAATCAATCAATGAAACTAAAATCAATCTGGAAATTAATTAAGAAATAAACAAATAGGCGAATGAATCAATCAATGATTGAATAGTACAAATAAGAAAAATAATAAATACATGAATCACTTACTTATTTACAATGCAATTTTACCTATTTTTTTTAAAGCTTGAATACGTTCAAGAGCCGTGTGGTAGGAATTTTTCACCTTTAAAAGGCAGTATGTCTCTATTGCGTAAATACAATGAGTGATGTTTTATTCTCCTTATGAAGGGCTGAAAATGAGATTCACTGCCTTTTACAAAAACACACACACACAAACATTCAATAACGCGTTTTGTAGTCTCCTAATTAAACGCCAGATTTTGTGTCTCGGATTTGACTTCAGCCTTTATAAATTGTAGCTACTGTGTGTATTCAGAGAGAAGGCTGTCCCGTTTACTACAGTGTTAAAGCAGTCGTGTATTTCGTCTCGTAAACGTTTGAACTTCGTGTATACTATGTTTGACACCTCAACAACGATTTGAGTTGTCTGTCAATCCATCATCATTAACTCGTGACAGATATGTCCCTGATATTTTCACGCCCTAATTTGCACCACAACCGTTACATCACATGAGATCCTGTTAGCATATTTTGAACTGCAAGTGACCGTTTATATCGTATAAGTCCAAGGATCACGAAATGAACTCTGATTGGTTGGATATCTCAAAGTGGGCGTGGTTTCGTCTTGCGTCTTTCGTGCATGTAATACCTGTATGATCTATGAACTATAGACCTGTTTTAATTTGAGTTTTTTTTTGACGGTTGGGTAATGAGCATTGTTGTTTGTTTGTTGTTGTTGTAGTTCATATTATGTTGTTGTCGTCGTCGCAGCTGTTGTTGTTGATGCTAATGTGGCAATTGCTGTTAAATATGTTCCTTAATGTATTTATAAATACGGAGGAAGGAAAACCCCATGTATAATTTGCAATTGTTAATATATCAAACTACAGACTACAAGCCTGGCTTCAGTAGGTTCCCCATTTCCATCTTTCTTTCCATTATATATGTGTTTGTGTTACTTCTGTTTTCATTTGTTTTTTGTTAATTCCTAACTGCAAAATGCTTTGCATCCACACAAATATTGTCAAATTCTTATGTTCCATATGACCGGTGCAGTATATTTATTTGTCGCAATATATAATTCTACCTATGGTATGACTATATGTAGATGGTATTATTGTTAAGGTCACTGTACATATTTAATTACTTTTTCGTCTTTATGTTCTTCAATCTGCCAATGTACACATGTAGGCCTATATACGTTATACTCTGTTATGTTATATTTTGTTGGAAATGAAATAAATGAAATGAAATGAAATTTGATATATGAAAATACAACCATTGAGAACACGAAGTCATTGTGTGTCTGCATAGAATATAAGAATATAGGTAAGATTACTTTTTTGTGCACGGTTGTTTCTTTGGCCGTCGAATGTTTCTTACTCTCAAGAAACTAACGCGATTAAGCTAGATTGAAGAGAATTAAATGCGGTGAAATTTTCTTAACGATCCCGGGCTTAATCTACATGATAATGTTCAATTATTTTATTTCCCTTTTACGCATGGCCAACAAACATACACTAGTTAAGAACTTCCTTGTTATTATGCACCGTGGAAACTAACACATAATAATAATAATAAAATAATAATAATAATAATAATAATAATAAATATATAATAATAATAATAATAATAATATAATAAATAATAATAATAATAATAATAATAATAATAATAATATAATATACAATAATAGTAATAATAATAAAACTAATGGTAACAATCATGATATGATAAAAAGAAAAAAGAAAGAAGAAAAGAAAAAGAAGAAAAGGAGAAAAGAAGGATAAGAAGAAAGACAAAAAAGACGAAAGAACAAAAAGTTGCAGAAAAGAGAAGGGGAGGAGAAGAAGAAGAAGAAGAAGAAGGAGGAGGAGGAAGAGAGGATGAGGGAAGACGAAGACGAAGAAGAAGAAGAAGAAGAAAAGAAGAAGAAGAAAGAAGAAGAAGAAGGAGGAGGGAGGAGGAGGAGGAAGAGAGGAGGATGAAGGAAGACGAAGAAGAAGAAGAAGAAGAAAAGAAGAAGAAGAAAGAGAAGAAGACGAAAATGTCGAAGAACAAAAAAGTTGAAGACAAGAAGGAGGAGAAGGAGGAGAAGAAGAGAAGAAGAAAAGAAGAAGAAGAAGAAGAAGAAAGGAAGAAGAAGAAGAAGAAGAAGAAGAAGAAGAAGAAGAAGAAGAGAAGAGAAGAAGAAGGCAAAAAGAAGAAGGAGAATAGACTCAAATTTGTACCTATCCAATGGCCAGCAATTTTACACCTAGCGGTACCACTGCATAAGTTCAACTTTGTATACACAAATTCCTCTGTCGGTACCAGTTCATTCTTATGGTACAAATTCCAAAGAATTCCAAAGCAGGCGTTTTATGTTGCATATCAATATGAAGAGAGAAAAATATCAGGCCATCAATCTTAAATACACCTAACAAAATATTAATGGA
>JZLH01S0018636.1:0-17763 GCA_001188425.1 Eucidaris tribuloides | reverse complement strand
TAATTTTAGACATTTCTGCTGATTTGTCCTCGATTTTACCAGTTTTTTCCATTCATTTTGTGTTCATTTTTGGTGCACATATCACATGTGTATACCTGTATTTACAATTTTGTGTCATATCTAGAATGTCTCGAATAGCTGTTCGTACAGACATTGACAAAAAGCACAAGCCAATTAGTATTTGTTGAACTGTTGTGTAGCATTGTACATGTACATGGAGCTCTACTAGTGTAATTCCATTACCATTTGCATTAGATATGTTTTTTTGTGCAATGTTTCAGGAGGAGAGGGCACAAATAGTGATTATTTGTTGCTAATTATTGAACAGAAGCTTTTAAAGGTAAATAACACGATTGGGGGTAGTCCTCAACTTGGGCTGAAACTACTCTAGAATCAAGTTAACATTGCAAGGATTCTGCTGTGAAAATCTTGTAGTCAAACGTTGACTCATTCTAAAATAAAGAATGTCAACATCACTGGTAGCACGGAAACCTGCTGTGTGGCTCTGTATGGGGCTTATTTTTATCGTACCCGGCAAAAAATAAGATACTCCTGTGTTTATGCTTGATTCTCCTTAATTAAACAAATTACAGACAAATCCTCCCAGGTAGGAGATCCACTGCTGCTAGTGCATAGATGGTACATATTTCAACTCATTTGGTTCTTGAGGCATTTTCAAGCGTTCCCAATCACGTCACTAACCTTTAAGTAAAATTGGTCTGCAAACATCAAATTTGCATGGTTGCCAAGAAAAATATGTTACCTAGCAACTATTTCTATGATATGTACATTACGATTGCTCCAGAGTGGTGTTGGTATGAAGAGTGAAGCTGCAAATATTGAAACACATTAAAATTGTTCGGTAAAATTGGTCTGCAGATATTTTCCATGTTGGTTGCTATGGCAAATATGTTACTTAGCAACCGTTGCTAAGCTATGGACAGTTTGCGTTGGCTCCACCTCTGAAAATGTTTAGAATGATGTGAAGTACATGTGTGCCAATTTTCATGCTTTTATCATCATCTGAACAATTTTCGCACCGATCGCCTAGACTATTTCTATTGACGTCTTACTGTATCTTACGGTATCGCTCGCCGCTATTATCCTACAATTATCATTGGCGGCTAAACTTTAGCTGCTAAAAAGACGGCTAATGGCGGAGATTGTCTGTTTCTATTGGGATCTTCTGCTCCATTAGCCGGTTCATTCCGGAAAACTAGCTTCAATAGAAACACGCTGATAGATCCACGGTCCGTAATTGCTTGATTGTCGCATCGCATGCACGCTACAAACGCAAGCGTTTTTACTACCGTAGTGTAGTGCCGGGGTTTCGGCGTGCGTGCAAATGAAGCAATTCGTATGGATCCGAGATTGCCATATCAATTTCTTTTTTTTTCGATCTTTTACTTTCTTCATGGTCTAGAGTTTTGTAACACAATGGTAAATTGGAACTAAAACCGTCGTTTTTGGCACATGTTTTGCCAATGTAACAAATCTACAAGCTTGATATACTATTGACACGAGATTTATGATAATCAAAGGTTTCTCTTTGAGGTTAGATCAAAATATGTGACCTAAGTTAACGTTATGACCCGCGGAATTGAGTCTAAAGACTTCCTTTTTGGTAAAAAAAAAAATATCATTTTCTGTCTTTGCCGCTTCATAAAATGAAAGTGCGAGATCTATATACATATTGACGACGAGGAGATATACTGGGAAGTCTGAGGATTCTAAAAATGTAAAAATCAAATTTTATTGTCTAGGGGAAGGCCCGCGGAATTGGCAAAAACAATCACAGATACGATTTTCTCTCAGTGAGAAATCCACGCGTGTCTATATGATTATGCGTTCGAGTGTGAATGCAAACAATTGTCATGCTCCTAGAGCGCGGCGTGAGAGCACTAGTGCATGACCGGTGCGTATAACCTCGTATTTCTCTGCGCAGAAGAGGATCGTCTTCTGTTGTTAAGAAATTAATATGACGGTGAATGGAGCCACAATTGCACGAATGATGACGTAATAATAGAATGGGACAAATGATCAGCGTCAAACAACCAATCAAATTACAAGGATCTATTTAGGTGTCATATAAAAAAAGAATGCTTTAAGTGGATATTTTCGAGTAAAGTACTCTTTTTACCAATTGGCTGAATGTGGATTACATTTTCAGTAATTAAGCAAAGGGCCGCCCCTTTTTCGGTATTTTGATAAATCAATGCAGCGGCGTAACAGCTGCCTGTTATCAGGGAGGCAGAGCCAAAACTTTCCCGGTAACTATGTCCAAAATGTGCGCCCTTGAATTCCTTTCATTTTCCCGGTTGTTTGGTAGATTTTCCCGCTGAACTTTTTTCCGGGGGGGGGGGGCAGTCTGCTACCGGCTGCTACGCCTCTGTATCAGTAGGTCGTTTTGTTGCAAATTTTTGACGAGACTGTGTAAAGAATTATTATTTCGGATCCCTTATAAAAAATTACCATGGGTTCTGGGCCAATTTATCTTGGCATCACCATGGTTTATTTTTATAACGGATCCGAAATAATAATTCATTACCATGGTAATACCATGGTAAATTGGCCCCAAACCATGGTAATACCATGGCTTACCATGGTATTGCCAGGGATGGGGGTGTAAGAAATGTAAGAAAAATTCAAAAATGTAAAAAAACAAAAAAAAAATCAGCGCTATGCGCACAAAATTGCACTATCGAATTTTGCGCGCAAAGTGCACCGAAAAAAATGAAATGATCAGAAATAGTTTAATTTTAAATTAAATGAATTTGTAGTTCCTTGCACTGCTTTAAAAAAATCCTCGCATACGTTTTATGATTTTTTAAGTTGTAAAAATTATTGGGAGGGGGGCAAATCAATGTTCACCCCCCCCCCCCTCCCGGGGTGACTATACCCGATCGATGCCTCTTCTAAATATATTTGATATTTTACATACAAGTAAAAAAAAAATATGTAGACAAAACAGATGCAAACTTTATGTGATCTTCAAAATTCAGATAACGTGACTGAAAATAGTTTGTAAAATAATTTTGCAATGTAGATATGGTTCCTTGATATCGTTGGTATTCGTGGTTTCAAAATCTTTGAAAATACAGATTTTAAGTATATTTCTGCATATTTATGGGGACAATAAAGTATATTTATTATTATTATTATTATTATTATTATTATTATTATTATTATTATTATTATTATCATCATCATCATCATCATCATCATCATCACCTTTATTAAGCAGTTAAGAGCATGTTAAGAGTAAACTAGAGAAGTTTCGACGTTGCGCGCAGTCGATGGGTATGCCTCCGCAGTCCACACTCCCGATCCATTGCTCTGTTAATTTTGAAAAGCTTCAAGCTTACATGTACATCTGTACCGATGGTAGCAAGACCCAAATCTGATGAAGTATAGGCCCATGTGATCTTGTTGACCATAGTAACAGTAAATCGAATAAGCAGTTTTAAATGATGCTCAATTCGGACATGAGGCGCTATGCTGACCTTTTGACTTCTGACCTTGTTCAACTCCAAATCGAATTCAGGTTAATTGGTTGCCTGTATATTAGATACTTCTCCCAAGTTACATCAAAATCGGCACCCGTAGTATACTCAAGTGTATTCACTGTAACAAACCAAATCAGACAGTATTTTCAGGCCCCGTGACCTTTTGGACTTCGACCTTTCAGCTCATAAACCTAATCGTTACATATTGCGTGCGTCATAATACTATACTCCACCCCAAGTAACATGGAAGAGTCCGACAGTCGTTTTCATTTTTATTGCGTGTAACGAAGCCCAAATCAGACATATTTTGATGCCGCCCGTGACCTTTTTGACACTTTGACCTTTCATACTCCGAAACATCCAATCTATTGGTGCCTCATTAATACAGTTACTTCGACCAATAGTTACATCCAAAAATCGACAGACGTTTTCAATGTTATCGCGGGTTACAATGCCCAAATCAGATACATATTGGCCCGGTTGTACCTTTGACCTTTGAGATCCGAAAAATCTAATCAGTTCATTGTGTGCGTCTCATTAATACATACTTCACCCAAGTTTACTAGAAAATCTGGGAGCCAGCACAGTTTCTCAAGTTTACGCGCAGCGTCCAGTATACGAGCCAATATCAGACATTTCTTTTAGGCCCGGTGGACCTTTGACTTTGACCCTTTCAAGCTCCAAAATCTAATTCAGGTTCGATTGTGCCTCATGAATACATACTCCACCCAAGTTACATCAAATACCGACAGTTGACTGTTTTCATAGGTAATCGCTGGTAACGATGCCAAATCAGACATACTTTAGGGCCCGGATGTACCTTTGACCTTTGACCTTGTCAGCTCCAAGAATCTAAATCAGTTCATTTGGGTGCCTCATGTTAATACATACTTCACCCAAGGCTATACGAAGAATAATCCGATGTTAGCCGTTCTCAAGTTATCGCGTGGTTAACGAGCCCATAAATTCAGACATGTTTTTAGGGCCCGAGGTGACCTTTGGACCTTTGACCTTCAGCTCCTAAAATCTAATCTAGTTCATTGGTGCCTCATTTAATACATACTCCACCCAAGTTTACTATAGAAATCCAAGTATGGCCTGTTCTCAAGTTATCGGCCGTCGCCGGTAACAGCCGAAATCTGATATATTTTAGGCACCCCGGTGAGCCTTGACGTTCAGCTCCAAAATCTAATTCAGTTTTCATTTGGTGTGCCTCATAGTTCATTTACTTTGGTGTGCTTAGTTACATTCAAAATCGATCTAGTCCGTCTCAGTTATCGCCGGCCCGGGTAACGAGCCCAAATCAGAATGTTTTAGGCCCGGGTGACTTTGACCTTTGACCTTTCAGCTCCAATTAGTCTAAATCAGGTTTCATTGGTGCCTCAATAATACATACTTCCACCCAAGTTACAGATAAATTTGAGTTAGCCGTTCTCAAGTTTTTTTTTTATTGCGGTAACGAGCCGCAAATTAGTATATATTTTCAGGCCCCGATGACTATTGACCTTTGACGTTCAGCTCCAAAAATCTAAATCAGTTTCATTGGTGTCCTCATAGTACATACTGGTCCTAGTTACATGCAAAATCCGGATTCAGCGGTTCTTAAGTTATCGGCTGGTAACGAGATCCGGTAAACGGGACGGACGGAACGGACGGACGAGCGCCACCCGAAAACATGATGGCCTCCGGCAATTACTTCGTTGCGGAGGCTAAAATATGGGATCAGATAAATATCCCTTCATAGAAATGCATGTGACAGCTAATAGCTCCCACGTAGAACATCTCAAACAAAGTAATTAATTAACTAGATTGATACTGTTTAGCAACAGTGAACCGCCGCACCTGCGCAATGTAGGGCGTATAACCTCTGCCTATAACACGCACATGCAGTGTGAACGCCTATACAAAATAAATAGAAAAAAATATGAGTCGTTTGATAGATGATAATTTTTTTTCCACTCACTTGCGAAAACATCTTTCATGTAATCTTTGAAGATGTTGTTTACCTCATTACTTTTGTGAGTCTTTCTCTGCTGCTGCCAGATGCAACTATCTGATTGGCTACCTACGTGAAGTTCCTGGTCGCCTCCCATAAGTGCATACTGGTATTTGTCACTAGCATGTACTTTTCACACCAGTGCATTGTGGTTATATCTCTAATTGAATATTAATTCACACTATGTCAAAGGTGTCAAATCAGAAGGTTTTTTATACCATAAGACATAGATGTAGAAAAATGGAATAGAAGCGCACTGAACATGAATTCGCTGATACAGGCAAGGGTGTTTTCGGAACGTTTTTACAATAGGATCCAATGTAGTTAGCGAAAAACTAACCACATAAATGGATTGTAGATATCCGAAAATGTCCAAATCCGAATTGGGAAGTTTCTAGGGTCAACAATCTTGGAATAACAGCAAGAAAACATCGGAAAACATCGGTAACGTATTACCTGTGACCGTGGAATTCAATACGGAATCGCATATTACTTACATAAAGATTCCCTGAAAGTTTGGTGAACTAAAATAGGACCATTCAAACGTTAGAGCACTAACAAACAGACACACAGAGAGACAGACAGACAGACAGACAGACAGACAGACAAAGACAAAACTAATACCGCCGCTCACTTCGTGTGCGCGGCGGTAATAAATAAATTAACAATTTCACTTACGTTCAACCTGGCAGTATTCCAGACCCATCGTTGTAGCGTTACCAAGCTCATTGCTGGCAGTGCAGGTGAAGTTAGTACATGACCCTGGAAATGGAACTGGTGACACAATTCCTGTGTTACTGTTGGAAATGACGTCACAATCTTGATGGATGACGTAACTATTTATTGGTGGATGTGGTGGAGGATCTGCTGTGATACTACACGTCACGAGGAGTGAAGCACCTTGGTCTTGAACCGTGACGGCAATACTGTCGCTAGTAGGAGCAGCCCTTACTGGAAATAAAACGTCATACATTGAGCGCATCATATACATGTAAAGTATGAGACATAAAACATGAATCTTAAATTCGATCTGATGTCTCAAATGACTGTTAATCTGTTGTAAAATCTCAGGGCATAAGGCGCACTTGGGTGGGAGGGGGTGTGATCAAGCACCTCCTTCCGGGAAACATCCCCCTTAAGAAAAAAAAACGTAATGATAATGAGAACAGCACGATTCCGAAAGTATAAATAGACAGATAGATAGATAGATAGATAGATAGATAGATAGATAGATAGATGAATAGATATAAATTACTGAATATCAAAAGCAGTAAAACATCGCAGCCAAACGGCTAAATTGCATAAAACTTACGATTAAAACAAACAATAGATATTGACATACACGTATGAAAATTAAAAAGTAAGACATGGCGTTAAAAATTATCTATAATGATAATCAATATATATTTTAAGAACAGACTTTTTAAATTGTTTTCGATAATGACTTGTTTGAGTAGAATCAGAGATTGCACGTTGCCCTAGTAATCATCCAGGATCAAGAAGGACAAGGAGACTGGTACAGTGGAAGACAGTTCAGGAACAAGAAGGAAGAAACTGACAAACGACTATGACAAGAAGCCATATCAGTGCGTACCGTGGGTCAGCTCATTGGGGGATGCACCCATCCGCTTCAGCCGTAAATTTTGCATTTCAGATTGGTTGGAGTGTTTAAGCGCTGCGAGCGCGGTAAGCGGCGAAGGAGCGGTGTGATAGTATGGTGTATCTCCTGTCAGGTTTCTTGTTGTGTGTTTTTTGTTGCTGAATTTTTGTTGTTAAGATGTGCTCGCTAATTCAAGTATTTTGTAATAAAATAGTTCGCCGTTTGTAAATATGATACGGGCTTATTTTCTGATTGAATATAATGTTTGTTATGTATAGTGGTTGATAAAGGGCAATTCGCGAGCGAAGCGTTGCTGAGCGAGCGGTTTGGAAAACTTTGACATTCTATCTAAGACGGAAATTGCGTTTTGCAGCCTACAGGATATTTTCAAAGGAGAGGGTGCGTATTATAAAGAAACAAAATACAAAAAAAGGACTGTAAGTGACAAGGTGAGGAGGACAGACCCTACACCCTAATGAATGATTCCAGTAGGTCCCTCGTCCCGGGTGGAAGTAACGAGCTACGCTCTTCCTGGAGCTTCGGCGCTTACCAGCAATTTCATTTTTATATAGGGAATATTTGTAGATAAGTATGTCATTAATGGTGAAAAGGCAATTCGTGGAGCGAGCCTGGTAGCGAGCGAGCGGTGGGAAACTTGTGAAATTCCAAGTAAGGAACATGCGTTGGCAAGCCCGTAGCCATCATATTTCAAAGGAGGGGGTCGTATAAGTTAAGCAAAGGACCATTACATTATGACAGGGAGGAAAAGGGCTGCCATCCTAATGGATGTTTCAGGGCCCACCTTATATAGAATTCATAAAGGGTCCAGAGTCATAGTGTTGAGGGTCAGGGGTTCCGCCCCACTGATCGCTCACTGCTTTAGCAGTTTCATAAGGAATTTTGTCTCTCACTAACACTGTTTTTCTTTGAAATGGAACAGTCGCATAATTAATACACGCATTTTCAAATTCTTGTTATACTTCATCAAAGGTATGAATTTTTGTAGTTTCAAAGCCGATAGCAGTCATTTTTTAACTGTGGTGGTGAATTGTCAGGGCAGGGGGCGGAACCGCCGCACCCCCCCCGAAGCTGAAGCCTCAGCATGAGTTCGATCGTTTTTCTAAGCTTATTGTGAGCTTTTGATAACACTTTTGTTTTTATGAAATGACAGCTACAAGTCGACAATCAATAAAACTAAAACAATGAATCACTCCCCCCCCACTAACGAACTGTTTGCACTTGAAAATAGGTTATCAAAATTCTGCCAAAATCAAGTGTGGAAAAAGGGTATAGTTTACAAAGGTTTACTTCAAAAGGTATCTTTTGAGATCGCCGATAATTTTACATTACTTGTTAGGGTATCCTGAGATTGACTTTCAATTCTTGTTTGGGTCATGTTTGAAAGTCCCTACATGCGCATGGTGTTACACCTTGTAAGCACACTGCCTCCTTCTCCGCAGGTCAGTCACGATTCACGATAGAACCCTCCGGCAATTCGTATAAATGTATGTACATGTATGATAATACAGCACCAGATATTTTCAAAACATGCGGAATATCGTCGGGGGTCAGGCGGCGGGAGCCCCCTGAAGCTCATGGTTCTAGTGCTTTTTTATATGAAGACTATTTGACCGCCTTCATCACTGTTTCGTGATACATTAGGGCCTCATGTCAAGGAATAATCAAAAAACTATTATAGAATATGGCTATGTATTTGAATCAGCACCCCCTTTCCTGACTGCTTAAGGTCCTGGTAATAATAGAAACAATTTATCGAGCGACAGATTTTGAATGGGAAATGATTGCCACGGAGGGGGGGGGTATTCCAGTCTAACCCGATTAATTAATGTGGGAACGCCTGATATTTAATATCCACGTGAGCAAAAACCGTATACTACACTTTAAATAAGTTCAAAGATACGTATTTACTTCAATAAATTAATATCAAAATTTGCTCAGTCGACTTGCGCCCTGATATGTTACATCCAAGCGGAGTTTATGCAAGCACATGAGACCAGAACCTGAACCAGAACAAACACAACTAAAATTATTGCACAATATTTAGTTTAAGTAAAGTTAAAAAACGAGTGAGTACTTACGCTGATTGTCTATTTCAAAAGGTGCACTATAAGCATAATTTCTTAGCTCGTTCGTTCTCAGTTTTTTCTTTTCGTTTTCCTTCCTTTTCTTATTTTCCTTCGTTTTTTTATTTTGCCTGGCTCGATGGGGGGGGGGGCACGTGCCCCCCCCCGTGCCCCCCCCCCCTAGTTCGCCACTGGCCATACTCAATGAATCAGCTCAAGAAACAGGAGCAAAGACCTTGAAGAAATAGCAGAAGAACTGGAGACAGACTTTGGTATAGCCTTAAGTTCAACAGGAGAAGAAAGTCAACAGGGTGGTCTAAAGTACTGCATGAGCGAAGAAGAAACCCTTCTAAAGTACGAAGTGGCAAGCATGAACGAGTCGTTTTGCTTGTGACAGAAGGTGAAAACAAGAACAGGCAACTGGGGAAGTTTCCTCTCCATTGAGGAATGCAGAATCTCCTGGGGGGGGGGGGCACTTAGTAATAATTGTTGTGACTGATGCCCTTGCGGTTGAGACCCCCATTTCAGGCCGGAAATTCGAGCCAGAGCATTCTTCAATTTCAGAGTCACAGAAAATTTTTGATTTTTTCCAGTTCCAAGACCCCCAAATTTGCCGTTCCGCTTCTGATTTTTCGCTCGCGCGTGCGCGGCCGAGCTAGAAGGCATTGCCATTTCATGCTCCGTCGCGTTTGGCGCGCCGGAAACTTCGCCGCGGTGCGGTTCCAGAGCAATAGCATTTTTGAGGTTTTCCTGAAGCCTAGCTCTCAGTTCCAGAACCCCATTTTTCGCTCAATGCCCGTTCCAGAGCCCCGATTTGTCGTATTTCGGTGCGGCACATTATAGGAAAATACACTTTGTAAGTCGAGTGCCCCCCCCCCTCCCCGGGATGCAGAATACTGTCCTGTGTTATAGTGACAGACTTAATCACCTAGTAGAAGTAGAAATTTAGGGTGAAGAATACATCCCTCTATTACCACTATGCATAGATGTGGGGGAATCATGGTCTCCGGGTGCTTTGCTAAAGGTGGTGTGGGACGGTCACGGTGCACAAGGTGGATCGCTTCCTATTCAATGGGTAACTTAATGCAACATCCTATGCTCTGCTCCATTATCCTGAAGCATTACTCGGATTGGAGAAGCAATATTCCAGCAAGACAACGCCCCAGTGTCATACGTTAAGGCTTGGTGGAATGGTGCAGGAGAGACAACCTTGAATATTTAACCATAGCCCGAAACAGTCCCCGTCATGAACCCCAATGAAATCGCTGTGGGACTTCATCGGAAGGAAAAATCAAACAAGATTAGATTCATGTGTAATATTTGATAACTAAAATAAAATTGAATAAGAGTGGAGCTCTATACCAACTGAATAATGCTGAAGAATTTGGTTGGCAACATGCCAAACGTGTTTAATGCGAAGAATAGGGTCAACGAACCCATTGACATAATAGTTGCTAATAGATGTAAATAAGTCATTCAAATGTATCTTAGCTTGTAAATGATTCACTTCATATATTATACAAAGTTTTTGTTGTGTTTCTATGGAAAAAAAGTTTGGAAAAAGCATTTCAGAGAGTGGCTAATTTAGTATGCATGTAGGATGTAGGTATCATAAATCATGGCAGTAAAGAAGTCCACTAAACTGAATTGAGTGTAATTCACACAATTGTTAAGTTAATGGAGGAGCAGGGAGAACAAATTGTAATTCAAATAACACTTTTGTATTGCAAATAGGTACCTCACCTAAATCACCAAACAGTCTCTTCATTTCTTTGTAATGAGATTTCTCTGTGCCCTTTTCCCACATTCAGGTGTAAAGTGTAAGGCATTGGGGTCAATCAGCTGAGACATGGGGGGGGGGAGAAGAATCTGAATCACTTGTCCCCGTCCTTTTGTGGGATGAAACACGTCCAACAGTACGAAACCCAATATGGTCGCGTCTTCGTCCTTTGACTAGTGTTGAGGGCAGTCAACGATATAATGTGAATACAACGTTAAAACACCCTTGAATATTGAGTTTGATGGACATTGTTGTTTTCAAATCTCATCTCTGTTTTGGATTGTGTAATTTAAACACCCGGTTCTTCCTCGCTCGGTGACCTTACTTCTCTTCAAAGAGCTACGTACACCCCCCCCCCTCCTTCCGATCACTCCCGGATTTTTGAGTAGGCTATTGACTCTTAATTTCCCTCTCAGTGACTCAGTCGTTGGAAACATCAGGGTGACGTCCATCTCTGGTTCCTCAACTGAGGTATACTGTGTCCCGTTATCCCGGCAGCGATAAAGGTCGACATTGATCACTGCTTGGATGTGAATTGTGTACACATCGTCTGTGTCTGTTTAACCCTTTGTGTTGGATGGTAGGGTTGGTCAACACTGCCACGCGCCCCTTGTCACGTCATTGTCATCTCTAACCACGTTGATGGGTTCCCTGTGGCGCTCCCAACAGCATCGCATTGTGCCGTGGCCCTACGCCGCTCCTCAAGAGTTTCCAAGCGGTAACAGTTAATGTTCGGACCTCTACTGGTCAACAATAGATATAAGGGTTGTAATGTCTTTAAATTAGAAACACACACACACATTACACACACAACACACACACACCACTCCACTCCACCACCACAGCACACACACACACACAGGCACCATCATCATCACCCACACACACACACCCACAACCGTCACACACACACACATCACACCACACAAACACACACAAAACCATCACACACATACCACAGACACAGCCCACCCACCCACCAACACAAACACACACACACACCACACACATCCCCACACACACACACATCACACACATCCACACACACACACTCTCTCTCTCTCTCTCTCTACACCATCATTCACACACACATGACACACCTACAGACACATCCCACCATTCCTACACATGCACACACACACACACACAACACACACATTCAACCACACCACAGACACACACACCGATTCCCATCACATTCTCATGTTGCTGGAATGTTAACGAAGTTCGCGCGGTGATTATGCAGTACCATGGGCAAAACAGAAACATGACCCGGGGGTCCTCTCCAGACGGTTCCTGTAATCCCTACCCTTGTCCAACAACCTCAGAAATGCACCCTATAAACGGCGTAACCTTACATCATGACCTAACATTTGTGACCCTAATTGGGTAACACATCGAGTAAAAGATACCCTAAACGCGTGGACTCCCATGTAAATTCCTTTAATTCTGATAACCCTAAGTGGCCGTGAACTGAAATCCAGCTAATTTAACTACCTCTAAGTTGGCGTAAACATAAAACCAACTAATTTAATTGGCCTAACCAACTGTTTTTTTCTCACTAAAACATTATTAACATTACAGCACCTCGAAAAATTCAAATCAATAATTTCATTTATAATTTTCCTGATTAAAAAACGTCATTTTGGAGATGTTAATAGTGTACTCAAATTTTTACACCCTAAAATTTCCTTAGATCCTTTTTATTTCTACAAGTATCATTTTAGTAATAACTTGGTTTTTGTAATATGTTTGTGTAAATCCTTATCTTTGAATATTTGAATGTTATTTTTTAAATGTATGAATAATAAAAAATAAAATTAAAAAAAAATGGCGTAATCTACAACCAAATAGTTAACCCTAAAGGCAGGACATGTGAGAAAAAGCTCCCTATAATCGGCGAATGCAGCGATTTGTAGTTGAAAAAGCTACCCTTTTTCCAAAAGACGTCGACGACGTCCGAACGCTGGAAAAGGACCCTTACGACGCTTTTCCGTGGACGACGGGTTGCGTTAGCAGTTGCCGTTGGAGATGCGATCCCCCCCCCCCCCGCCCGGGAACATGACATATTCAATGAAAATACAAAAAAGAAGCGTAAAAAGATGCACAATACTACAAACACTACTCATTTCTGACTTCACTACTACTACTACTACTACTATTGCTACTCTACTACTACTACAGCTAATACACCTACTACTACTAACCTACACTATTGCTACTACTACTACTACTACCACTACTACTACTCCTACGACCTTGAGCTGAACCGATTTGAAATCAATTAGGACAGAAATTATGTTAAAGTAATATAAGTGAGACTGAATGCATTAGCGTACTGGATTTAAATAAATAATAATAACAAGATGATGTCAACATGTCTAAAGCTCAACAATGGCAATCATCCTTCACGCAATGAGAGTTATTCGGTCGTAATTTAGGCAACATTGAATATTAAGTGCTAAGTAGGATGAAGTTTCTATTTTATATTTCTGAGAAATAAGATACCAACAAATAAACATAGTTACCCTTCTACTATACCTAGCCCAGTGCGAAAATGGAGACTGTGGCCTATCTTCAGCGCAAAAGTAAAGTCCCTTCGTCTTCAAGTTGAATGTCAGAGATGGGAGGGTTGATGTAAGTTGCCTCTCCCCACTTTCCGATACACTAGACCTCAAAGTTATCAAAATCGCGATCTGCCTGTAAAAATTTGACTCCTTTCAAAAATTCGCGCACCCCCAAAAAATAAATTCAGCCCAAAGAAATTTCGATGTGTTTCATCCAAACTGGCAGTTCAACAACTGTGCCGTGTTTCCACTTCTCTGTTAATGATTCAGGGAGAGATTGAAGGACTTTGACGACTGAAACAATATTAAAACAAGATGATGTAAGGATCAAATATGATGCAATTGATCATCAGGGGGCCCTGTTTCATTAGAGCTGTTTTCGTTAATTCCTGCATGACTTTCGAACGACTGTGTGATCGAGAATAGAACTGGTGATTAGAATGGTATTAATGTAGTGTAGCACCAAAGATACATGTTCCAAGTTCATTCTGTAAAGTCATGCGTACTTTACGAACAGCTTATGAAACAGCCCCAGGTATCTTCTTCAGTGAACTACGGATACTCGTTGTGCATGATCATACATCAATATTAGTTCTTCAGAAAAATATCCTATACATACTTGTTTTAAAAGTTTGAAAAAGTATTCTTATTTCTGCATTTCATAAATTAGTGCATGGAATAACAAATGTAACGATATCACTGTATTATTGAAATAATACATAAGCAATCGAATTGGTGCATTCAGTAGCAGTCAAACGTGTCTAGCGGCCACCTCTCTATAGGCACCAATCCTGTCTATAGTGACCACAAAGATGATTTCCGCAGAAGACAAATCATGGTGTTAATGAAACCTGTCTACGGTATATAGAGCCCACCCGCCTTAAAGTAAACCTTTTTTGTTTCCCTTGGTGCCACATACACAAAGTTTGACTGTATAGTATAGATGAGAGATAGATCAGTGGGTGTCATACAGAACTTAATTGAATGTAAATCACTTATCATTTGACATTGTAAAAAAACAAAAAAAAAAAAACATGTTATAAGGCAAATCACTCGTGTTCAACTTATTTCAAGCTTCGATATCCCAATTGTAAATATTAATGTTTAAAATCTATAACACGTATTTGCTATTAACTTTTAAATCACTTAAGTTATAATAACATGTTTTTTCTTTCAGTGTGTTTTATACGCATTGTACCAGTACATTCGTATGTGTGATGAATTTGAGAACCGCAAATAATATTTGATTCTTACTTAACGACTACTTCGCTATAGTCTTGTTCATTGCTAACACCCAACCATGATGCAGTGGTGGACTAGGTGGGGGGGGGGGGTTAGGGGTTTAAACCACCACATTTGGCCAGTGCAAGTAAATGTGAGTGCATCAGAAAAACGCCATTCATTGTTAATGATTTATAATCCTTCATTTTGTTCCTACATATCTTATGCAACTTAACTGGTGGGGATGATGACGAAAATAGAAACGTATAGCGGCCTCCAATCCCAAATAGAAAGCTCTCCATCATCTGTACTTATTCATCATTTACATAGCCATTACTGATTACCCATATTTTATCATTTAAAGACCTTAAACTTACGATAACATTACTTTTCAAACTGCACATATCATTGTACAAATTCCACGCAATACTATACCAAAAATTTTTGCGCCCCTCCGAAATACAATAGAGATGTTTTATTCAATCCAACGCGACACACTCATATTCCGATATCCATTAATAACGCGAAAATACTTATAGCCATATATCAATAAGGCACTCATGGTCCTTGATGTTTGGAATGGATCTATACCCGACAGTATTAAACATCTATCATCTCTTTATTCTTTCAAAGATGTCATTAAGAAATATCTATATTCCAAATATTCGTGCACGCGCACTTTCCTCTCTTTCCTTTCTATTTTCCTACCATTCATTAATGATAACACGTACAAACTTCGATACGTGAGGAACACCTTTCAACATACAGACTTTGCAGATTTCGGTTCATGTAGCCCCCCCCCCCTCCCCCCCGCAGCTGCTATCTGACTCAAGCTTCTTGCTATCATAGCTGGACCCTGCATTTATCGTAATTATGGTATCTGTTTATATTTCCCTGACTTAAATATTGTCTTACATTTTTATTTCATTCATAATTATTATTTTCACTTGTTTGTATAGTTATGTGTATGTTATTTTTGTATTACGAATGTGTATTTTGATTTGTCAATAATGCATGATAATCTGCTAAAAAAAAGTTTCATAAAGCAATATACTATTTATAACATACACAAACTTTTCAATTTTCGACGAGTGGTGGGTACACCTTCGCTCGCAAAATTTCTGTATTGCAACTTGGCGCTTCCTCGCCGAAAATATTGGACATAACAGTTTTTTCCACTTTGCCCCCCCTCTCCCCCTCCCATCCGAAAATGGGATCGACGCCACTGTCAAACTTTCCCTCAGTAAAATCCAACAAGCTAGATCCGCCACTGCACATGTATGATTCACACGTGATAGAATTGATATGTTAGATTAGTTGATTCTTGAGCGACAACAATAGCAGTTTGTCGCAAACACGAAAGAGAGCACCGAGAGAACGACGGAACAACCATCTGTGACGGTTCCCCTGCATCGCGCGCGACCGTCCGATATTTTCGCTTTTGCTTGGACGGAGTACGGACGCATGTGACGTCAGTACTGGTGACGGTAGGTCCAGTGGGTGTAGGCGCGGGCCCTCTTCTCTAATGTGCATCCATTTTCAACATGGTGAATTCTTCGTTTAGTGCGAGCAGGTGAGTTGTTACAGGAGAGCATGGGGGACTCCGTGGTACGAGTGCACTGGGACCCTTACAGCTTTTTGCGATGTTTTGGATGAAGGAAGTTGTGCTTATATTATACGCACGCAAGCAACTTGACTTCACATTAAAATAATCGCTACTTACTGCTTTGAGCTAGATCAGACTTTTAAACTAAATGGTGAATGTATAAATCAAAAATATCGAACTTTCCTGTCACAATTTTCTATTATAAATTGTTTTGAAATGTATATGTACCAATCTACTTCTATTGATTAATGTGTATAACCAAGTCGAGTTGTCCTTCCACTCCCTGCATGGTATATACAAAGACAAAAGAAATTAAGTGAAAAAATCATCGGACAAGTACGCTATATTGTTCGATCTCAAATTAGTATTCCCATGCGTTCAGATTCAACGCAATAACTCCTTGATAAAACACACGTGTACGTGTATTTGTTGTGTAAAATAATGTTTAACTTTTGAGCTAATCCGGCCAACGTTCTCCGAAACAAAGTAGGACGCTGATTGGCTGCCCTTGACATACACCGGCGTTTTCACTGCTCGTAGTACAGTACGGACCGTAACCGCTATTTTGCTCGACATGGTTCTAGATTTTGATACGACGGAGGATTTTCATGAGGACACGCATTGCCAATCGATTTCCGGCTTAGGATTACCGTTTTTCCTAGTTCTTCCCACCGTCGCGTTTGCGAAAGTCCCTATATCTATCCCCGATACGGATGTAATTACGTAGTGCGTAATACATTCCGGTAAATCTTTGACAGAGCGATTAAATATGAAAACTATGCAGTTTGCGTATTAATTAGAACAATCTTAGTCATTAAAATTGATTTATAATTATGTTTCTGTCAAAAGGTTTTTTAGCGGCCAGTGACCATCACACGATTTTAATCCTAAAAACATATAAATCTTCGAGCTTAGAAAGCCCCGGGTTCGTGCATATGCATAATGATTATGCTTGAAGTTATTTGGTACAAAAATTGTAATGCTACTTAAACATCTACGCTTACATCCCCACCCATCCCACTCTCGTTGCGACCCTGAGTAAATACTTCTTCTTCTACCACATATTCACTAATCATAATTAGAGCATTATCACAACAGCTTTCACAAAAATTAAAGAATGGATTTTATATGAAGTTAGCGTGTCATCGTAGGTGGCCTAGAGTGATCACTATCAGAGGCCGTTAAAATAACCATTCGTATGGTTCTAGTATTCAGATTCAGAAAATCAAGAAAATAGAATAGAAAACTGTTTATGTAATTCAACATAGCAGTGATCGACATTTAAGCACTGTCACACTGCGCCGTCTTAACGATTCCGTCTGAAAAAACGAACTGCGTACTTTATTGAACTTTTTATTCGTTTGTTTCAACTGGATCCAACGTTATTTAGACGTTGACCAGAT
>JZLH01S0018635.1:85312-99739 GCA_001188425.1 Eucidaris tribuloides | reverse complement strand
GTTACGTTATTTAGCTCATCCGGCTGGGCGTGCCCGAACCGCCCGATGAGCTTAGCCAATGGCGTGGCGTCCGGCGTACCGTCCGTCCTTGCTCCGTCCGTCCGCACGAGTTTGTGACAAATGCTTCTGCTTCGGCTATTTCGCTCAACCTGATTTTGTTTGATTGTTTCATATGATATGGCTATGGTGGGGGGATTTAAAACTGTCTATCACAGAAGACGTGAAATTCATTATATTTTTTATTTATGCAAATTTATTCGGATAATCACAAAAAATGCTTCTTCTCCTTCATTTCTCAACGATTTTGATTGCTTGCTTTATTATTCCTCGCACTAGGGCTGAGTTATGCCACATTAAACTTCTACACAGAAGTTTTAAAATTATACTCCTGGGATTAATCTTATGGTATATTGACTGCAAATTTAATCCCCAAAAATAACAAAAATTGCTTCTTTTCCAATTCTTGACGGATTTTCATTCTGTTTGTTTGATCTATTAGGGCTAGGTGGCTTCAAGACTTCTCACAAAATTTGAAGTTAATCAATTATGGCGAAATTTAAATAATCAATTATGCAAATTTATGCCAAATTTTCGAAATCACAAAAAAATCGCTTCTGTCTCCTTCATTTCTCAACCAATTTTAATGTGATTACTTTTATTTATAGGGCTGAGTTATGCAAATTAAACTTCTACACAGAATTTGAATATTATACTCCATTAATTAATTATCGGCAATGATGCAAAATTAATCCAAAAATAAACAAAAATTGCTTCTTCTCACAAGTTCTTGACGATTTTCATCTGTTTGTTTGATCTGATAGGGCTAGGTGGGGCTTTCAAGACTTCTACACAAAATTGTGAAATTAATCAATTATGCAATTAAAATTAATCAATTATGCAAATTTATGCAAATTAATTCAAAAATCACAAAAAAAAATAAAATTTAAAAAATGCTTTCTTCTCATTCATTTCTCAACCATATTTTGATTTAGTTTGTTTATCTAGGTAGAGCTAAGCTTGACACTAAACGTTGCTACCCAGATTTTTTTAATGGCCTCCATTAATTAATTTATGTAATTTATGCCAAATCATATCCAAAATACAGAAATTTTATTTCATTCTTATTATATCAATACCTATTAATTTGCGCTTCCACTTCAACATGTGTTTTTTCCAACAACAAAAGATCATATCGGAGCCCGGAAGGTTATCCGGGGATGCTAATCACATATAATTCATGTAGTTAGTATTATTCTTTTTATATTATTATTTTTTTTTTTCATTGGACCTTCGCAGGCATGGAAACCAATATTTTTCTCACTCGAATTTTTTATATTTCATGTCTTCCTTCCGCCGGACATCAAATTTAATCTTTTCACCAGTATATGTGTACCACATGAAATATGAGATATATGAATGTTGCGAATGCCGGTTATCAGCGTAAATTTATATCGAGCCGCATACGTCATTGACGTTTTCTAGTTACAATATATCCGTGATTCACGGTCGATCGGCAACAACGTTTCCATGCAATGCCTAAACCAATACAAACAAGTTCGCGGTTCGCGAAAGATATTCGGATATACACTTTAAATGCTGCTGCAGGATTATAATCTCGTTGTCATGTCGGGTTACCGTCTAGTTGAGTTGTTGATAAAAAAAAATAAAGAGTGTATTTCCCCCGAGATATCTTCACCCTGCGTGGCGACTGGCTTTCGCTTCCAGCGGTGGAGAAGCGGCCGGACCGCCAATGCGGACCGCGCCGGGCTGCACTGCAGGGCGCATTTCATTTGTGGTGGCGTACGGACATTTTATGCAATTTCAACAGCCTCTTGGCTGATGCCTTGAGCAATAAAACTTTGTTATGTGGTTTATTATTGAATTACTAGTGGGTAAGCCTTGTGAAAAAATGGACAACCGTAACAAAATTTGTTATGGTGAGATTTACAGACTGTATGAAAATGTGGGAGTGATGTTGTCGCTACCCGACGCCAGGAGATGCTCCCGTATGATCATCTGCGACCTAATTTCATTCGTTCTTAGAGAAATGGTAATTGATTTCCAAATGTACATTATTCTTCTGCCAGTACATATAACATGACCCTAAAGAAACAAAATTGTCATATTTCTCTTGTTTTGGACATCAGGATTGAAAAGGTGAAACAGATATTTGGCCAATTTTTTTTTGTAGCGGATCGCCCTGGCACTGGTGGTGGCAACAGGCCCGACGACCCAAAGGGCAGTGCGACGGGCTCGGGAAAAGGATGAAGCGTGTTAGAGACGACGTGCCGCTGGTCGCATGTGGTGGTGCGTGGGGGCCGGGTCCAGCAGCTGGGTGCGTATAGGGCCGTGCGCCGGTGGGCCCCCCCGCCCCCCCCCCGCCCCCCCCCCCCGCAATTTTAAGTTCCGTTCTATTTTCACTGGCCCTCCACAAGAAATTTCGCTTGGTTTTGCGGTTTGTCTGCTCCCGGCTGACTCCCGTACTTGTTAGCTCCCGATAACTTAAAACAGGGCCTTGATCAGATTTTAATGTAAACTAGCGCACCAAGTAGGTATTTAGCCGGCCTCATCAACGATTTTGGATCTGATAAAAGCGCTCCAAAGGCTCATACAGCTATACGTCTGATTCTGGGCCCCGTTCATTACTACCATAACTTAAAGCAACAATGAAACCCAGAACATCTTCCTGTATCAGAGAATACAGTAAGCGCAATAAAAGCAAACTACTACAGTGCAAATATTGAGCCAAATTTGATGACCATTCAAGAGCCTTGATGAATGCTTACAAGTTTGATTTAATCGTTCTTAGCTCGGGAGATTCTTAAGATTGCAACTCTACCACTTTTTGAGGCTATGAAATGTGAAGAGCAACTCCCTTTTGGCCTTTGCTGTACTCAAATTGTCACTTATCTCATGTTTTATTAAATATCTGATTGCCTCTTGCTTGCTTGCCTACAAGTATGCTCCCAGCAAAAACATGGATTTGTACATCTTTTCTTGGAAAGAATTTAATTCACCTTCACAACTAACATTTCAGAAAAATGCTAAATTTGTGTACAAAAGCAATGTGCGACTTCTCCACACTTTCAGATCTCACGACTAAGAGATAGACCATCATGCACACTAATTCGTTTTTAGACGAACAAGGGAATAAAATATATCGATAGCACGATCGAGCGATTGATAAGAATCGGGGGATTTACGATAGCGCAATTTTAGTTCTAGTCGTCAAGTCTTAAGAATCTCCATCACATAAGGCAGTTATGTAAACTTTAAAAAACATTTATAACTCTGTGTGCAAGATATATTGGTGTGTTACTCTCTATGTATAAATCCTCTTAAATTATTGAAATATATTACATCATCAACAACTCATATATATCATAAAAGGTTTCTTTCTCTTATTGTATCGGATCTACTGAATGCAAGTAGATTGCCTCGGGTTTCAATTCCCCATTTTAAGAGTATCAAAGAACAAAATTCGTAATATTTGCAGAGGGCATTCTTCAGTGTATTCTACCATATATAAAAAAAACAAACATTATACTCAGGGTATTATTACACTTTGAATAGTAATACATGATAATTACACATGCCCTGGCCTCAACTTTGATGCCCCAACTTGGGTGTGAAGTTTTATTATAAGCGCCCACTTTCTACTCTATAGGAATAAACCACTATAGTGAAAAATGTCCCTATGTG
The DNA here is from genome assembly GCA_001188425.1 of Eucidaris tribuloides. NCBI lineage: Eukaryota > Metazoa > Echinodermata > Echinoidea > Cidaroida > Cidaridae > Eucidaris > Eucidaris tribuloides. The sequence continues at coordinate 96,037 of JZLH01S0018635.1, read as the reverse complement.
CTGATTTCATGATGAGAAGAATATTAAATGAGTGATGAAACAGAGAGAAAGAGAATAGCATAAAAGGGGGGAACATTAAAAAATGACGTTACACGTACTGATGGAGCCTTTAACAAGTGTCCAACTATAAGACCAAATATTAATTGGTGAGGGCTTACAACACATTGCGCAATATTAGACAAGTACTTGAATAACCAATTTCGTGCAGCTCTGCTCTCTTTCCCAAATTCACCTTGATCCAACCTAGTGGTAGCCTTTGCTGCTCCATGATTCATGACAACAACAAGTTCAGCGGACATCCTTTTCAGCGGTCAGTACTGTATTCATCAGATGCGTCAGTATTGAGTGTGCATGTAACTTGAGTTGGCGGACTGACGCAGGCCCCACACAGATAGCCACATGAATACAAATGTAAGGATGATAATAAGTAGCACCTATTAACAAAAGTGTAATTCGATTCAAATGATGTATAGTCTGCATGAATTTGCGCGTGGGGGTATTATGCATATAAGTATGCATACCCCATGACATTAACGCTGACAAAAAGTATTCATAATTAAGATGCATTCCTTTATGCTAATGAAATGACATAATTAGCTATTATATATAAGATGAGACAAAAAACAGGGAAAATGATGAAATTATATTACTAGTCTCGTATTTTTGGGAGAGAGTGACAATACCCACTTTATAGACTGTCTGGCCTCTTACTGTCTTAGTTATATTTATATCCGTATAACTATATATATGCTCATGCGCACGCTCTCACTTCAGCATACCTTTATCCTTCAAAGATAATACTCATTTGCTCGAAAGAAACAACTCCTCTAAAGTCTTGTGGCCGCATAATACTCTAGAATATGTGTGTCACAATCCACTTAAAATGTGCTAAGAAAGTTAGCATAAATCGTATGTACCTGGCATGTAGGCTGAGTCATCTTGGATAATATATACGAGCATAACATACTTCTTTATGCTGCACCTTGCGACAAAGAATGTAGGCAGGGCAGAGTTAGAGGAGACCGTAAGGGGCAATTTATACTTGAGTAAGGCCGAGTCTCCGCCACCCCCCCATAATGGACGAACAAATACGCTGCGATTTATACCAAATTTTCACAAACTTCATTTTATCACATCCGTAAAAATAGCTACAATTCACACACACGAAAACAAATCATATCTTAATAGATATGATACATAAATGATGACCACTCACGTACTCTTGCAAAACAATAACGTTGCCGGAATCAACATTATAAGGCGACCAATCACATATGGCTTATATACGAGGAATATAAAATGTATGGGGATGGTGGTGTGCTGCGTCCTGCTCCGGTAATAAGAGACGGCGATTTGGCCAGCTGCCATATCCGGAGGCGTGTATGCCACTCCGTCCTTTACTACTACATTAATACATAACATTTGACAAATAGTTCTAGACAGATTACCGACGGACAAAAATAATTGACATATATACAAAAACAAACCAACAGAACACACAAACAAATCAAAAACGAGTAACTTACAGGCATAAGGTAGTGGCCAAATACAATACACAATCATTGATGCTTAGAATCGTATTTTGTCATATATTTATAGTTTTTTGCTTTTATGCTATATTTTTCGTTTCATATGAAGACATTAGAGTATGGACTTTCTTTTTATTTCAGCTGGCAAGGTGAAGAAATTACGGAATTACACCTACTACTTTAATATCAGGCCATTGTGGTCCATGAAATATGATATTCTGGCAAAAGTGCAAATAATGTTGTAATAAGATTTTGTTTACAAGCACTGCGCTTTCTCTCAATCAATTTTCTCTATTAAATTGTATTCAGCTAAGAAATGCAGTTATACTAGAATTGTTAATGAGATTTCAGCTGCAGTACTGTATTTTGGTCTCTTCTACGTCGGGCTTATTCTTTTGCATCATTAGCTCTATGTCATTGTTTGATTATCATTCCCCTTCATTCAGAGATCCCGAATTGTCAAATTAATACGAGGAGCTGAGGAGTGCTGGCAAGAGTAAGCCACGATTAAAAAGAAACGACTTGGAACATCTAGTAAGTATTATGCATAACGTAACATCCTTAAGTGGCAGCAATTTTGGAGCATCTCAAGGAGATTTGTTTTAGTGAAATTATAACAGTGCTTAGCTTTAGTTACCATGATTCGTAAGCTGACGGTGCCCTACTCTGTCTCAAGTTCAAAACTCCCACCAAATGACCCAACATAAAGGCGCATTCTACACACCCACTAGAGTTCACATATCAACGTAAATTTATAGTGTGATTAAAAACAAACTCTATTCCAGCACTTTGGACCCCAACTTAATTAGGGTGTGGCCGTCCAGGCTGGACAATTTCGATCCGCACTCAGTCACAATATAGATAAAGTAATACAACTGGTAACTTTGGAGTGTGGTCAAATATTTTTAACAGGACCATCGTAATGTGGTGTGTGCAAATCATGAGACCTTACTTTAGCGAGTGTTATCTATAGGCTCCTCGTCCCTATGAGGTAAATAAACGCTTGAATAGCAAGGCAGCATACATAGATCTCCAGACACTTGTCAGTATAATTGAAATTCACTTACAAGAGTGTTAGTACTTACAATAAAATTCTGGGCCATATATATAGGCATTTTTTCCCCCAATTTGTAAGAATCTGATCAGAATGTGGCGCTTGTGACCAACGTGATATACAACTATCGCATCACCTCAATTAGACAAGTGCTTTCTCGGCATCACAGACCCAGTCGACTATTCCCAGATCCACCTGGGGTATGCTAGCTTAGCTTTCTGCTCCCTTTCCTGACAATTCGGGGGGACATGTCAGGTCAGCTACATAATTCACAGGTGTAAGCGTCTAGGCATGAGGCTACCAGGGTCCCCACACAGGTAGCCAATGGAGTGAATTCAATTGGATGAGCGGTCGGAATGTATATAAAACTACGAAAACAAAAAAATGATTTTAGCTCCCTCTAGAATGTATGTATCAAAAGCCTATGAGACAGCTCCTTTGGGAACTGATTCCAAGCTGTGCTCCACAATAATGAAAGCTGTGCTCACCAGCTTTGTGTTAGCCAGTAAATCACTGTATTTGTTTAAAAATGATTCAGAATGGTAAGTACAGTGTATAAGTTGACCAAAGTGATGACATCCAAAATGTGTGTGGTTCAAAAAAACTATCGCTGGTACAATAGTGATTCGATGATCTGTGTGACATACATAAGACTCACTGCACCTGTTCCTCCATTGTCGTAGCCTTTTTGATAAGGCCTCTCTCGCTGGTATACAGGCGAGCAAATGCGTAAGCCCAGTATCGAGCCAGCGCCAGCGTGGAGGGCTTTTTGAGATCTGATAATCCAATTCTATGTTAGGACCTTTGATTTGAATTACCAATTTTGCTACCCTATTCTTGCGGATAGCAAAAACAAACAATCAGCGTATCTGTCTAACTTGATCCTACGTTGAATATGCAATCATAATATGACCATGTCGTACAGACTGTTGCGTACATGATAACGATCTGAAAAGCCGTTCCAATATTTCATTAGGCGAAATGATTCACAAACGAAGATTTTTGCCTACACCACAATTGGACCTTAACGAAACAAATTTAAGGAAAAATGCCTTTTCAAATACTCATCAAACAATGAGTGTACTAATTTGGTGTGTTGATGGTATATGATTGTAGTTACCAACACTGAAAGAATTTCTTTCAACCCACTGAATAGGTTGACGAAGCCAAGATAGGGATCGTAGCACGCAATTTCATTGGGTTGATTCGAACAGAGATTGGTCATTGCTGTGTGGTCATTGAGATTAAAACTTACTATTTGTGATGCCAATCAGATTCAAAAAGGCCCTCGCTGCTGCTGTGCGCTCGCGGCGTGGCTCCGTTCCACTCGCCCACATAATCAGATCGAGTACGCGTATAGCTAGAATGCGCACACATAAAAACCGGTGCTTACGGAGCAGAACTTGAACGAGCGGAGCACAAGTGCCAAGATATTATCCAGATCATAATACGATTTCTCGAAATATGTATAATTTCAGGAGCTATCACAAGTGAATTATGGTTGTGTTTTGTGTATTTGACATATATAACAAACATTATACTCAGCGTATTGGTACACTTTAACCCCTTGTCTCCAAGATTCTGTAATTGCCATAGAGTTTATTCATGACACATCTGGTTGCCATAGATAACGGGTTAACTAATGCAAAACACACAAACCCATTTACCTCATTAATTGTTGGTTTGTTGATGATATTCTTGGCTCTGTTGGCGTATCGTAATGTACTCAGGGTTTCCCCGTAATTGACATCTGCTGGTGAAATAGCTACAAATGAGAAAGTAAAAAACAATAGTATATACCGATTAATAAATACTTAGCATTTGCTTTCTGGAGGTTTTTAAAGCATAATGACCACATTCAAATACACTAATAATGTTGTGGGATACTGTAGATTACACACCTGTTTATTAATTGGGAGCTTGTTTGACAGAAGTATCTTGAGCACACCATGTTTTAACTCCTAGAAATGCTATTAAAATGTCAGTCAAAGTATAATACTACCACTGACATTTGGCATTTACTGTCACAAGTTTCATAATCAACTGCTCAGTACCAGATTCATTTGTACCACTGTTGAAGCAAAGTAAATGTTGATAGTGTGCTCATAAAATGAAACAGAAGTATAAGCAGTAAGAAGTGGTAGTAGTAGTAGTAGTAGTAGACGTAGTAGTAGTAGATGTAGTAGGAGTAGTAGACGTAGTAGTAGTAGATGTAATAGGAGTAGTACAAATAGTAGTACAACAAATAGTAGTAATAGTGGCAGTAGTTAGTAGTAGTAGTAGTAGTAGTAGTAGTAGTAATAGTAGTAGTAGTAGTAGTAGTAGTAGTAGTAGGAGTAGTAGTAGAAGTAGTAGTAGTAGTAGTGGCAGTAGACGTAGTAGATTTGTTAGTAGTAGTAGAAGTAGTAGTTGTCGTTTCAGTTATGGTAAAAGTATCAGTATAACTAGTAGTACTACTTAGAAGTACTAGTAAAGTAGTCATCATAATAGTCATAGTACTGGCAGTATAAGTAGCATGACAGTCTAAAGAGAATGGTAAAAATGCCTTTGCAACAGTGTTGTAGAGTCAAGACTGAGTCCAATTTGTAGTGGACTCAGACTTGGACGTGACTTTGAGTTCCAATGTAAAATAAATGGCAAGGTTTTATTTAACTGTGGACTGGGACTTAGAATTTTTGGACTAGACTCCAACACTGCTTTGCAACTAGATGAAACAAAAGTGGTGAATGTATTGTAGTGGTGGATTTAATCATAGTAGAAGTAGTAGTAGTAGTACAGGGAAACCCCGTTATAACAAGCTCGGATATAGCGAGGTACCGCTTTTAACGAGGTGATCGTCTCGGTCCCCTTTTCATTTATGTGTTGTTCAATGGAAAGAAGTGCTGTTTATAGCGAGCTCAGTTATTGCAAGATTTTGCTTATAACGAGGTATTTTTCTCAACCCATTAACAAAGAAAAACATGAGAAATTCACCCGGTTAAAACGAGGAAATGAAAGTCGCATGGTGCGCTGACCAAATTCTAAATTTTGGCAACGCAAAAAATGGCCAATTGTTTCAGAGCGCATCGCACTACAGCCTGCCACGCAGCCATGCACAATACATGAAGTCCGATCACCGACTCATCTGCAAGTGTGTGTGTATACACACAACTGCATAGTACATTCAAGGCTGTCACACAAAGCCTGCCTCCTTTACACAGTACTCCACACAAGTTACAAGCGTAAAGGTTGCTGCTCTATTTCAAGATCTAGTTTCCTTTATTACTTTGGATGAGTATGTAAATGAAAAATAATCAGCTTTCTGTTCATAGTTTTGGTGCAGAACAAGTAGAAAAGCAGTAAACGGATGGGTTTATTAATGCCTAGTCCCATACATGTTATATTTTGTGTGTTACATTATGTGTACGTTTACAACGAGGTACCGGTTATAACGAGGTAAAGTCGGCAGTCCCGACAACCTCGTTATAACGGGGTTTCCCTGTAGTAGTAGTAGCAGTAGTAGTAGTAGTAGTAGTAGTAGTAGTAGCAGTAGTAGTAGAAGTAGTAGTAGTAGTAGTAGTAGTAGTAGTAGTAGTAATAGTAGCAGTAGTAGTAGTAGTAGTAGTAGTAGTAGTAGTAGTAGTAATAGTAGTAGTAGTAGTAGCAGTAGTAGTAGCTAGTAGTAGTAGTAGTAGTAGTAGTAGTAGTAGTAGTAGTAGTAGTAGCAGTAGTAGTAGTAGTAGTAGTAATAGTAGTAGTAGTAGTAGTAGCAGTAGTAGTAGTAGTAGTAGTGGTAGTAGCAGTAGTAGTAGTAGTAGCAGTAGTAATAGTAGCAGTAGTAGTAGCAGTAGTAGTAGTAGCAGTAGTAGTAGTAGTGGTAGTAGAAGTAGAAGTAGTAGTAGTAGTAGTAGTAGTAGTAGTAGTGGTGGTGGTCGTAGTAGTAGGAGTTATACAATGAAATTATTATAGTTGCAATTTGTCTTCTCCTTACTTGCTACCATGATCGTCTTTGAGTTTCCCCCCAGACTGTCTTTTAGAAGCCATGTCAGCACTGAGTCCCTGTATGGTATGAAAAGCGTCTTCTTCCGATTCCCTCCCGGACTCGGGGCTGTGGAAGATGCGTCGGCTGGAAGCAAGGAAAGATAAATTTATCATAATTACAATAAATCAAATTTTGATACATTAATGAGATGACATTATAATTTTATTTTTACCCCTTCTGGAAGAATGAAATCCAGTGCCTGCCAATTTGTCTTTTACTCAGGTAAGGGTACTAACCTTGATAGATATTCATAGGGCAAAAAAAAACAAAAACAGAAAGACAATTGAGCTCATATGTATTCCTTGTGTTCCACACCATACAGGTACAATCAAGACTTGAACTACATGCATCCATCCAGTTTTGAAGCTGGATAGCATAAATTAACAGGTTGAAATTTGAGATTGCATTTTTGATAAATTTATGAGCCATCCAAATATACACATTTTTACTTGATTTCCCAAAGTAAACATTCATGAAAATGAAAAATTTTGTGAAATAAAGGGTTGCTCACAGAAAATATCATAATGTTACTGAATATTTTAATGAACTTTCATATATTCTAATTCTTCTTATTCCTGTCATTTTTCTCAAACTTTCACCACTCCATACCTCCGAAATATTTTTCATTGAAAATATTTTATCATTTAGACTTCACTGTGACACAAGTGGGTCCCATATTCACATCAAAATTGACTGGGTAAACTGCAGATTTTATGGTAGCAGTACTGTTAACTGATTAATCTATTCTAACCCCATAGCCTGTAAGGACTAAGGGACAATTCCAGGTTAACTCACCAAGAGCGGATATAACGTTTCCAAGGGTGACAAGTGATTTGTTGATATTTGCACCTTCTTTTAACCTGTCTCCAGTGGCTCCTGTGGAATTGGCACGTTCACTAAATTGAAGAGACAACAAGAAATAGTCAATTGATGCTTTCTTTTAAGATGTCACAAGATAAAGCAAACCCCATGCAAGTATATTACTACATTATACACAATTCTACATCAAAAAAAGAAAAGAAAAAAAACCTAACAAAGTTTCACCTTAAATCATAAACCAATTTACTTCTTGTGCAGTGAAAGACTGAAATAGAATTCATCTACAATCACTACATTACTGAGAAAAAATGCTAAAAATGAAAGAAATATCCTTCTATTTTCATTAGAAACACTTCATGTACAATTTACTGTCAGAAATATTCTCATTTGATTCCACAACAAGTTTAACATTTATTCTAATTGATTGAATTTTTGACTTTTATTATAAGTGTTTCAACCAAATCAATATATCACACACACAAAAAAAAAATCAAATTTGATGTAAACAAGTACAAAATGACTGGTTCAACAGGAAAATATTAAGGGTATGTTTCCATTTTAATAGCTTAGAACAAGCTAGTCTCTCTAGCTGTAATTTACCAAGAAGCCATCAATCTTAGCAAGTTTTGTCAGTTGATATTACATACCTTCCTGCGAGATCAACAAGGTTGATTTTGCTGACTGTTTCACTTGGCATATCTGCAATGTATTTGGCCTGTCACAAAATTTAGAGAAAAATTAAACAAATAAAATAGTGACAATAATCAGATGTTTGTCACTGTGTCACAAGGTTCACATCATCAGAACATTTCTATCGTCATGGTAATTCACATAGTTACATACAATGAGCTCTCACTAGCAATCTCCCCTAACCCTCTTAAGTCTCACTTGCTAACTTTTGTGTTGTTTTGAGTATGGGGCTGTCAATGCTTGGGACTCAGACAGCATAGGAAATACACAGGGTCTGAGGGTGATTTAGCCCCCAAAATTATCAAAACAGCCTCCAAAATTAACAAAACGGCCCCCTAAAATCACAAAATAGCCCTCATAGGGTTCAATGTATTACATACTGGCATCACTTAATCAGGCTTGAAAGTAACTCCCCAAAATAAAAGTTTATTTCCTGCCCTGGACTGAGAGGATTAACCAGTTCTCTGCAATTCTTCACAAAGAATGGACCCCACAACTTAGTCATTACATATTTGCAAGAGCAGGGGCGTCGATCCATTTTTCGGATAGGGAAGGGGGGTGGGGGGCCAAAAGTTAGAATGGCAAAATTGTCAGCACATAAAGCGCGCCAAAAATATGAAAATTGCATATGTTTAGTAATATTTTTATGTTACTTTAATGGACTTGTAGTGCCTTGTACTGCTTTTTAAACAGAATCTTGAATCACGTTTTATGAATTTTTCAGGTTGTCAAAATTATTGGGGGCGACTGTCACCCCTGCCCCCTGTGCAAGAGATTAATATAGATATGTTGGAAAAAATGTCTTTAATTTTTGTTTTCTTTTATTTCATGACAAAATGACGAATTACTCCAGATATCCAATCATTATTACTGTTTTCTGCTGGTACTATAACATGACTAACATACAAATCATCATTTTTTATTTGTATGGAGAGCAGATTGAAAATAAAGTGGGGAAACAACAACTGGAAATTCTTCCCACTCATATTAACTACCTAATTATGTGGGACTTACTTGTGTAAATGTGATGGTAAAGATGGCATGAGATCTGCTGCTGGTATCATTCATGTTGGTTGATGCAGTGGTCCTGTACATTACAAAAAACAAATACAGAAAAAATGTATAAGTCATAACAATCAATGTAAAAGAAACATTAACCCCATATCATGGTGACATAAAGTCTTGAATAAAGAATGGAGTATGCTGGTATGGACATGTGTTGACGAGGAAGTTGTTGAGCATATTTGAGTAGGGCGTTTTGAGTGTCAGGTGGCTAGTCTGAGGAGAAGGAGGCGTTCAAAAAAATGGAAGAAACACATGATGGAGGAAAGTAGGAGGGTTGGACTGAAGGAGGGGGGATTCACCAAATTGGGTGAAGTAGAAGAAGAGGGAAAGGGCAATTACTGTGAGAGTGAGGTGAAGTCGGCCACTCCTGTAAATCCTGTAAATATATGGATTACTACTTCATGTTGACATAAATTCCAAACTTACCCTTTTATTGTAATAAGCTCAGCATTATTTATGTCTTTAAATTATGAATGAGTTTTTTTTTATATTAATGCAAAGGAATCATGCTTTGGCTATAGGGTCATGAACAGATTTTTCAGTAATGTGTTAGAGGAAATGGTGATGACTTCATGTAATTTAATCTCAAATGGTACAAAATATTTGGCTTCCATTTTCCCCTTAAAATATTATTTTATGGTTGCATTCTAAATATTGCTGTTTTGGCCTCTTGCCTAACATTTGTTAGTCACAAGTATTTTTGGATCCCATATCAGGAGAAATCTGACTTATTTCTGTCTGCACATTACGTCACACTTGAGGTCTGTCTCAATCAATGCATTAGCAGTCAATCAATGGGATCAAATTACATTTCATATTGATCTATACTGAAGAAGAATAAATATTACCACAAAAATACATAATCTGACTGCATTTGTTTCAATTTTATGCATATTTCCCCCACAAACTATAGCTCAGACAAAATCACCATGGCACATTCAAGCCGCCGAATTAAGCACTGAACTTGTGTACAGTGACACATGTTTGGAAATGAAAATTAAGAGTAATAGTAGAAGTGTCTGTTATAGACAGATGACCCTTTCAAAAGTTTACTTTTGTACATTTTCTCCAGGGGTGTTAGTTTTGGTGTCCCTTCTGTACAGGTTTAATGAGGAGACATTTTTGATTATGCTGGAGTGGTACCAGAAATCTATGCTTCTTTGACTAAAAGGTCTTGCATTCAAGCAACACAGGGATTTACTTGTGAAATTAGCTCATTATTAGTTGTTGTTGATTTATTGGGGTGGGGGTTATAAAATAATCAGAAATTTGATGCAAATGAAATATTACACATACACACACATTTATCAAAAGGGTCATTTGCAAGTAACTTTTACTAAGGGTGAAATTACTGGCATAGCTGGCTATTTCCTCAAAGGAGGGGTTCCAGGTTTATCTGTTTTAGTACTTAGTCCTATTGAACTTGCCTGCCTGGAAAGGATTGGGGGGGGGGTGAGGGGCAGTTGGGTCAAAACAATGTACAGACTTTTTGCAACACTCAAGTCCAACAAAAACATGACAAGATGAATAAACCCCCGGGGGGGGGG
>JZLH01S0018635.1:73876-84633 GCA_001188425.1 Eucidaris tribuloides | reverse complement strand
CAAAACCCACATTCAGGAAGCAGCATGTGAGATATCCTTCATTCATCTTGTGTGTCCCCTAGGGGTAGGGAGCTAAAGCACCACCCACCCCATCCACTTTCTGTCTAACATATTAACTGTAGGGCCTGGTTATATATAGTCATGAAACCACTTTTCTGAGATAGAGGGTCATAATTATAACAGATTTTGGGGGGGTTCGACACAAGATGGTGCATGCCTACCATACACAGCCCTCTGATTATGCAATAAATACTATGCTAATAACCAAATTTTGCACTTTGTTAAAACAATGAATGCTTTGACTTCCTTAAATGAAGCTTTTTAATTATCTTTGCCATGTTTTCACCTTTCATTAACATTTACAGAGATGCCAACCTCTTATGAATAAAAAAGGTATTTTTAGTCTGAAAAAAAAAGTATTTTGGCTTGAAAAGAAGTATTTTTATGTATTTTCCATAGAAGTGTGCACAAAGTGATCCCACAAAAAAAGTATTTGAGGCAATTTGCTCAAAATCACAAGTATTTGCAACTAAAAAAAAGTACTAAATACTGCAAAAAAGGAACACTTGGCATCATTGCATTTATGACCTTCAAGAGAAAGAGATCAGTGAAGGAAGTCAGTTTAGGATGCTAGTCGTACAAAAAGTATATAGCAATATCTATCTCTATAGTATTACTATATACTTATAAGGCCAAGTTTAGTTTTTGCGGAATTTTTTTGTTATTTTGAAAGCTTATTGCCTCAAAGTCATAACCCTGCCCAATAATAGATTCTGAATGTTTTTAGTTTTTTTTTTTTTATTAATTAATGAAAATCATCGAGGGGACCCCCGAGATTTTCGACTATATTTTACATTATTAGCATCCAAAGGCGTTAAAAGGGCTTTTTAGGTTGCATGTGTTATACCTCATCTGAAAGAGCAGACTCTGCTCTTTCAGATGAGGTATAACTCATATAACTTTTTTTTTGTCTTAGTTTTTTTTTTAATTAATAATGAAAATCTCCGCGGGGTGGCGGGGGTGGGGACTGACCTGAATTTTCGGCTATTTACCCATTATAGCATCCAAAGTGTTAAAAAGGTTATATGAGCTATACCTCATCTGAAAGAGGGCAGTAGTCTGCTCTTTCAGATGAGGTGATAACACATGTATCCTTAAGCCTTTTTAACCCTTTGGATGCTATAATATAAAATATACGTCGGAAAATCTCGCGGGGGGTCCTCCCCCCCCCCCTGCCCCCCCCCCCCCCCCCCCCCCCCCCCCCCGAGATTTTTCATTAATTTAAAATATAAAAAAAAAACATAAAGACATTTCAGACCTATTATTGTAGGTTATGACTTTGGCGCGCATAAATGCTTTCAAAATACAACAAAAAAAATCCCCAAAACTAAACTTGGGCTTTTAATAAATTATTAAAATAATTAATAATTATTTAGTAACTTTCAAAAACATAACATAGAAGGTGAGGTTAACAGTCCAACAATTTTGTCTGTGAATTTTTCAGCATGTTTGATGTACATTTTCTAAATATTTTTAAAAGTGACACTACTGTACCTTTGATGCAGATTAATGACACAAATCTTGTTGAAATTCAACCCAAACTATACTTACCTCCAAATATGTAATCAAAGCAAATTATTGCGCAGGTCAACTCGCATTATGCATTCACCTTCAAAGTGCAAAAGTAATACTTAGGTGTGCACTAATTACCTTTGTATATTGCCCTTTGTCCTTGAGTGTTTTGACATCGTATGTAATCCGACACCAGGTGTTCTTTGGATAAGTCTGGTGAAAAAAAGAAAAAGTAGAGAGAGAAATACTAATGAGAATATGATGTTTTACCGATATGCATATACAAATGTTTGATATTGTACCTACAAAAATATTAAACATATCGTGTTTCAAATTAGTTATTAAACACACATCCAAAAAAATAAATGTTACAAGCGTAAATGGAAAACAGTGAGGCTTCAATCGAACTTTGCAATGCAAAGATCGTTGGCATGAATTTTCAGTTATTTAAATAGACACTGCACATTATTTATGCAGTATTTCCTGAGGACTATTTACATCAGGAAATCAACTTATTGCACCAACACTTCAATTAACTTAAATAGTGTAGAGGTGTTGTGGTGAGTGTGAGTATGTATTATGGAATGAATATGACTGTGTCTGTTGTTATGATGTCTGTGGGTGGAGTTATTGCCTGATGTGTGTGCTGCTATGTGTGTATGTACTGTAATGTATGTTTGTATTGTAGTATGATGTACGTTTATGCTATGTATGTGGGTGTATCGTGATTCTGCTTATAGATGTATGTACTGTATGTCCCGTTTTTCGTGGCTGGGTATGTATGGTTTGTTCTGTTTCGCCTTTGTGTAGACTCTTTTTTATTAAGAAATGTTTGTATTGGTGTCTATTGAGAGTGTGTGTTGGAGGGAGACAAAGGGGCAGAAGGGTCAGGCAGTACCCCATTTTAATGTCCCATTGTAATATTGTTTGGAAACAAAGTTTCATTACTGCAATTCATTATTCATTTTCAGGACGATGGCAGGAAACAAAATATGGCCCAATATTATTTAGTTTTGCTTTCAGTTTTATGAATTATCACCCCGACACAGTTATTATTTATTTTTGCTTTCAGTTTTATGAATATCTTCTGAGTAGACACAGTTTAAGAGAAAGCCTGCACTAACCTACAATTAAGCTCACACGTCTATTACTACCCTCACAAATTATGTTTCATTCCCACACTTTGTGAGCAGATCTAAACATTTAAGCATACCCCGATTTTTAGAGGTACTTCCACTCCTACTCGCCAGCATACTAGGCCTCTGTCAAGTACCCACTCACGGGGGAAAGGATTCAAGTGCTTCTAAATTTAAAATCCTCAATGCTCTGGTACAGATTATACAGCATGTCTCCAAAACATTGTGCAAGTGAAAAGCACCCTCTTTGGCAACTAGAAAATACAGTTGACTCTGTTGTGACATGATGGTATATATGTCAACGTCAAGGGCAAAGTCTCAGCTTTCAAATGCCGTTTGTTTTGTTTAGTTTGCTGTTTTAATCTTGAGATATGTTGTAAACGACAAAAGGGTGAAATCACAATTGTGCCACTTTTTACTAGGGACTTCGGTAATGTTACCATTTCGTTTTTAAAATATACATATCTCAACATTAAAAACAAGCAAATTGAACAAAACAACAGCATTTGAAAGCTAAGACTCTGCCCTTAATGTTGAGGTAAGCATGACATAGGAGTATTTTCCAATTGCCAAAGAGGGCACTTTTCACTTGCACAATTTTTTTAAGACACGCTGTAGTCTGGTTTAATATCGATTACATGTTTCATTGTGTTTTGTTTGTATTTGTACGCACATCTGAATTGTGAATAAACACACCCTATATCTTGATATGAGTACATGTGTGTGAATGTGTGAATGTGTCATTTGTGTGTCTGTGTATCAGGGTTTGTGTGTGCATCAGTGTGTGCACAAGGACTGTATGTGTAGCGTGTAAACATGACGAGTGTGTATTCAAATGAAATCAAATCTAGTCATCAAATTTACCACCGTTCGGTTGAATACCATATAATACCTGAACCAAACACCTCAATGAATATGTTCAGTACGCTAGCCTGCACACAGCCAGGCAAATGTTTGTTTTCCTACTAGTCTGATGTATCACAATGTTTTCCCCTATCCAAACATTCCTATAACAGCCAATAACCAACAACAAAGCATTTGAATGTGACCTAAGTCGGAGAATAACATATTATTTCTCGAACTGGAGACACATCTATAGATAAAACCAGGAAGCGTAAAGCTTATGCCGTAGGTATACAGTAGTACCTTAGTGCACACAATACATCATCACATCATTATTTAGGTGCTAAAGGAAATCAAAACAAAAATGTAGTTTGAATTCCCAGAAGGCAGGAATTTGATCAACTGTTGAAACTGTTTCCGTATCTGCTAAGTTACATACTGACATAAAGCAAATGGAACTGGAATCATCCTAGCACGATGCCTCCAAGATTCTTTCATTTCCACAGAGTTAAAGGGCAGTGACATGATTGAGAGAATGAAAAAATGCCTGTAGAACCAAACTAGTTGAAAGATACACCAGTCTATACACCAGCTGGAGTGTATCTCATGGCTGGAATGATTCGTCTTGACTTTGTTTACTTAAGAAGAATCAAGCATGAGCAGACCAGCGATGGATTTCTCTCATGCCCCAAGAGAGAGATAAATTTATCCCATAGAAAGCTACACAACAAATTTGTCTGTCACAAGGCATACTGATGGTAGTACTATTAAAATGAGTCAACTTTTGACTGCAAGATTTCACAGTAGAATCCTTGCATAGTTTACTTGATTCTAGAATAGATTTACTCAAAGTTGAGGACTACCCCTAATCATGTCATTGAATACATCAACGTTCTTTTTTTTGTTTTTAAAAGTGGGTCACATTCTGCCCTGCCAGTCCCACCTACTGTCTATCCATCCAGATAAATATGCCACTCCCCCCTCCCCCAGAAAAAAAAATACATATTATACTCTTTTCACAAATTTCAGCTTTTTCAGATAATTATTGGAACATGAAGTTGAACATCTAATGAACCATCATCCCTTTCTGCAAATGGAATCACCCATATTGCTCTGAATATCACAGTGAAACAGATTAATCCATAATGTGTTTGAGGGTATACAGTATTATCATGTTTTACAAGGACTGAAAAACCCTTGCAAAGGCTACAGATATTCATGATATTTAATCTTTAAAGTGTCTCTAATCAATCATTTAATTTAACGAGGACATAATGTATTCATTTTAATGAATGATATTTCTCAAGTTGGTTTGTTGTCAATGCATTTTACAAATAACTTTCCCTATTTTTTTTTTTTAAATCTGTGTGAGAAGGTTTGGGTGGCTGTTTCCATCAGTTGGCCATTCCACTACAGTAATTGCTCGGTCACATTACGTGTACTTCTAATTTTTTGGTCAGCTGGTTTATCAAAAATTCAAAAGAGGGAATTCTTGGCACATTGACGTCCTAAATGGTCTAAAACGCAATGCACAAATAATTAACATCCTTTCCTTAAGTGTATCATTTTACTTGTAAGCTTTTACTCGATAGTGATACATTCTGATCGTTAAACAAGCCATACACTCATAATCATACGATGCTCATTGCCAGTTTTCAAAGATTTAGCATACCGGTACTGAAGTACGCATAAAACTTATAATTTTCCACCCTTAAAGGTTTAACATAATCTGTAAAATCAAATCAGTTTCTCAAAAGATTTGTAGAAGTTGAGACTGTATTGCTTCTTTTGATGTCAACTAAATAACCTCTTCAATGATATGTGAAAAAAGTGTTCTATTTCCTGTTTTGAACACTTGAAAACAAAGTATTTCCTCATGTACAGGAAGCTGAGAAAATCAAGTAAGCAATAAACATTGCTAAAGGTACTGGCTAACATTTACCACAATTAAAAAAATGTGAGCTACATGATTCCCCATGCTACCAGTGTCTTTGATAAGGTCTAAAAATGAAGCCCTGGAAAAATTGTATTTCAAAATGATGATTTAGTGCTTTAAAAAAGTGAAAATCTTAAGTTGACCAGATTCACCTCCCCATTTCCTCCCATAGACTTACTGTGCATAGATCTAGGCTATTTTTTACTCGCCCCGAGTATAAATTGTTTATTCATTCATATCTTGCCAGTGGCAGCATAAATTTCCAAACTTTTGTATTCTGGGGTGTTTATTTGTCCATTCAAACACTACTATATAGCTCAGATATCAAAGTTTGAAAAAAATTTAAATTGAAGCTCCACAATGTTAGCCTATCACTTTAAGTGTTTTGACTCAAATGTCAATATTGTTAAAACTGAATTTATTTTTTTCAATTTGTAAATAAAAATTTGTCATAAATCATGACTTCACCAAGCATGGAATAGTGATTTACATAATTAATTAACGTATGTGGAGATTGGGGGCAATTAAGGTTTAATAGCACTTCCAATGAGTGAACAAGTTTTTAAAATTTTGGGTAGGAAGAAACTACAACAAGCTGTGGTTGCACCAAAATGGTTTCAACGCCAGTTTGAGTCTACTTTGAGAACAGCTTCATAAGATCTGTCCGGTTCACACCAAAAGAAATTTTTTTTTTTTGGAAATGGCTTTCTTTGGAAGGCTGAATTAGTTTGTAGGGGAAAAGCCCTGATCAGTCATGGTAGTGCACAAATCAGGGTCTGAACAACAGGGATAGAGTCGAGGCCGGCTTCGAGGCCAGATTTTGCTGGCCTTGGCCTTGACCTCAGACAGAGTCACGTGTATTAAGTCTATGGGAACAATATTTTTCCAGCAGCCTCATGACTCGGAACTTTTGGTCCTCGACTCCCTCCCTGCTGAACAATCTGCGCTGTAGACTATTACTTCTGTAGGTCCTGTATTATACCTGCTCCTCACACAAGCAGAGAATGACCAAATTAGTGTTGGATCAAGTGAAGTCAATGATTTGGAATGTTGCTTAAGTGTCAAAATAGAGTCTGTGCTTGCAGACTGGTCCGAATGGGGCCAATGACAGCATACTCCTTTCCCTCATCACAACTCCCTAACTCCTATGAATTGGTACCACTCCTAGCATTTAGCCTTAATCCCTTTAATATTTGTATACTTGTATATTTCATAATATTAGTATGTATTTCAGGGGATATCCCTTCATAAATCAATTGAATTTTGTCTATTCCTTCCACAAGTTTCTTTATATTGTATGAATGTAACTGATTTATATTTTTTACGTATTAGATGTACCTTTTAAACGAATTTGTGGAAAATAAATGAATGAATGAATACTCACCTTGTACATATGGTCCATCTCTTGGGTGCTCCCTCACTTTTAGTGTGTGCTCTCTGTTGCTCTTTAGTAAATCTCGGACACGCTCACAGTAGATCTCGAGGTAGCTGCATAGCAAAATGCATTAAACATTGATAGGCTTCTGGTGATATAAATGGCTGAATCCCAACATTCACAACACAAGCATTTTCATCATGCCAATGGCCACTTATCTTGTCACTAGTGCAGTATCCGAAAGGTTAACTGACCACAAAGAAACCATGGGGTCCCCCCCCCCCAACCCCATCCAAAAAAAAAAAAACAAGTTGAGAATATTCAGGTTTCAGGTTACCTTTTCTTCAATTTAGCCCCAAAATGATATCTGTATTTTCTTAATACTACATGTGCAAGAAGATGGTTATTTAGCAGATATACCAGAATTCAAATGCATGTAAATTTGCTAATTATTACATTTGTGCAGTGTGCAATAAAATGCGTGGCTAGAAAACAATATAATTATACCACATTTAGCTACATTTAAAGGATACACATAGTGTTTCATTAAAAGATCCTTTATAAAGTTCAGAGTTCATTTGAAGTTTAACCCAAATCTGCCTGGTTTTCATGCAAGTTCAACCTTTACAGAACTTGTATGTTCCTTTCCAGAGTGGAACATTAAATTCTGTGGAATTTTGTTGACACAGGTACTGAGAGATTTAAACAGCTTTGGAACTAATTAATACAATTTACTACAATAACTAATTTAGTCAATATATATATTTTGCGTTTTATGGTTACAAGTCAACCTTTTTACTTCCTTGTTAGCGACATCGTCCAACTAACAAAACAAATGCTTTGCTCCAGGAAGGAAGCACTCAATTCAGTCTAATTATCGTCTAATTATACTTTACCACTCCATTTATAGCTGGATGACTGACAATAAATTATAGTTGGGACAATAAATTATACTTTGGCATAAGTATTAGAGCTGATATAATAGGCCTTGATTACACCAACATAACTGTTTTGAGAATGGTCTCAGAATGCTTCCATTTATCATCTCGGAACAGGTTTGAGCCATCATTGATGCGGTTACACTGCCGTCACACTGGCCGTCTCATGTTCAGCAGAGCAGCGGTTACCACTGGCAACGATTTAATAATGCCCGTTCAGTGGTCAAATGTCTATCCAAACTTCAAGCAGATGCAGTTTGCTTGTATACTTATATTATGTAACTTCCTGTGCTGGATCGGTTTCGAAACGCTTGTGTGGTTACACCGCATTCGAAACAATCTCAGAAAGGTCTCAAACCACCTCTGGAGGTGGTCCGACAAAAATGCTTTCGGAACACATTTGGACCACTTTTGGGTCGGTTGTTGTGGTTACACCACGAGTAAACCATTCTGAGACCGTTCTCAGAACGCTTTTGACTTTCAGTGTAACCGGAGTCATAGAGTGACTTTGTACATATTTTAAAGAAGTAACTTTGTATAATTACATACTGTTTTTCATCTTTTTTGAGAAAGATGTATTCACACCGCAGAATAGAATATTTCCAGTTTAAAAACAAAGAGTGCTTTGCATAACAATGTGATCTTGTGATAAAATTACAGGAAGTCAATATCTTGAGTCTTGACACATGAAAAAATATTATAGTACTTTAGTTTAAATCCATTCCCATCCCCTTACCTGACTTCTGTCCTGTATGACACATCATCTCCTGCCTTGATCCTGGTGAAAAGACCCTGAATTGGATAAAAAATGGAGGAAGAAAGATTCCAAATAAACTATCAACAAGCATGCTTTCATGATAATAATGTTAATAGTGCTCAATGTTATCAATTAAGCTCAAGATCAAACGTGAGGGAACTCAATTATGACATTCACATTAGAGGATTTAACGCTGTAGCTTCTCTAGCTGTGCATCATTAAATGGAGTCTATTATCAGACGAATTGCATTTATCTGTATGCGAATGCCAAGGTTATGGCTTAGCATTGAGTTTACAGTAGACAGACTAATGTCTGTGTTTGATTCAGTATCAGTTGAGAGCAAATATTGTGATTTAAGCCTATTCAAATCCAATGCCATTTGCCACATGTTACATTTACATTTATGGAATAATGTGACTTTTGAAGCCTTTTCTGCAATGCACCAATTTACAAAAATGTTGCTTGTCCCTCATCCCCACCCCATCCCATCATTATAAACTGGCATCAGATTAAGTTAGTATACTGACTTACAATGCATTTTTCAAAATGGACAATTTATAATTTAGCATACCATTTTCAAAAGAGGGTTTTTGGATATAATATAACACTACCGTAATCAAACAATGCATCTTTTTGTCGGTTGCACATTTCTGAAAAAAGGGACATAGATTTGGGCATAACAATAGAATTATAAAGGTTACTAACAAGAAAAGATTGTAAACAAAAGGCCACAATCATGTTTGCACTGCTTCTCAGTTCTCAATATAAGAGTTAAGAAGTGCTTAACTTCATGTTAATTATGCAGTATCATTTTTGGAAAAAGGCCCATATTTACTTGCACTATAAGTAACCTTTTGTTACCAATCCCCCAACACCCCCCCCCCCCAAAAAAAAAACTGCACACATGAAGCTCATTATATCTGGCATGTCTGAGAGCTCAGTGCAAAGTGAACAAGGAGATTTAAATGGAGGTTCTTTGTACTTCCCTGGATTAGTACACAAAAGCTACTTCTTCAGAGTAGCAAGCCTAATCCAGTTAGTCTGCATTGAATTTCAGCTGTGTCACTACACTATAGACATTTACATGTAAGACCACCGATGTCAAATGTCTTTGACTACAAATTGCTTTCACAGATAATGAACACAATATTCTGAATTCAAATTTTATTGAGGTTAATTACTGTATACGCTGAATATTTCATGGTGGTTTTATTTTCACGAATTTCGAATCAAGAAAATATACTCTCGCAAATTCCCCATCTTGAAGCAAAATCGCGAAAATATATGGACGCGAAATATATGGCGTACACAGTACATCACAATGTTTGATCCTCAAGAGAACATGGTTTTCATACAACACCAGAAAATATATCCAAGTATGAAGCTACAAGGGATAGGTGGTTAAAATTTCTAACAGTAATTGGAATTTGTAACTGCAATTAATAGTAAATTTTGCAGAAAATGTAATTTTCTATCAGAATCTTCCATGACAAACTGTACTTAATATAGTTATAAGAAATACCATATTTCCAAGTAATTATAATATAATTAATTGTAATTCGTTACAGATTTTCAGGTAATTGTAATCACCACTTTATTTAATTTTGGAAGGAAAAATAAATGTAATTGTAAGTGAAGAAATTGAAACGTAGCTATATTTTTTTATTGAGTGGAAATGAATAAAATGTTGAATTAAATTTGCTCACATTTGAAGAGATACCTGTCAAAATCAAGTTTTTTAGAAACTGTGTCTTAAATGGGCAGATTACACCATTCATCTTTCAAGGTGTTCACATAACATGACAACACAAAAGTCTCATCCTTGTAAAGCAATTTATTTGAGGGCTGTTAGTGCTTGGAATCCTTTTACATTGATCATTGTCACCGTTTCCAACTGTCAAATCCAAGGTTATTTAATGTAAGTACAATCTGCAAGATTTATCTCCAAAATATTCAACTTAATGTACGTGCAATAACCTCTTTTTATTTCACATGAAAATGACACTTCAACATGAAAGTATCAATGGATCTATATGTTCCTTGAACTATGAGACATTAGTGTTCACCTGAATCCATCCACAAGGTCAGTAAAATAAACTTGGAGAGCTCAAAGCATCACTCATTTCTACCTCACAAGAGCATCACTTTATCCTTTCTGTAAGCTTTGCTATCTTATTATTACATCATACAGCTACATGC
>JZLH01S0018635.1:56326-67738 GCA_001188425.1 Eucidaris tribuloides | reverse complement strand
GCCACCAAAAACAATAGTCGCCTTCGCTTTACCATAATACACCTTCACACCAAATTTGAAGATGATCGGAGAAGAAATGCAGCTGGTAGAGCGCTCACAAGGAAATCTCTGCGGCGATGTGACGAGGCCAAATCCATAGTATCCTCCGAACAGAGTTCGGGGGATACAATTACTGCTACTGCTGCTATAGTGCTACTACTACATGTGATTCCACCACAGAAATACTTCTTCAACTCAACATAAACTGTGAACAAGCATTGTAATTATCATATGAAGTAATAAGAATCAGGGCAAAAAATTGAAAATAAGCACTTGGCTTATAAAACAATGAGTGTGAAATTTAGTATTTGATTATTACTTTTTGATGATATATTTGACAACACAGCAAAACAGGATTGGCAAAACAGGATTGGATCTGCTTTCGGTTTCATGTTTACATCAAGTTAGGAATTACGCATGGGTGCAAATAAAGGTTAATGAAGTTATGGGTCATGGCCTGAAGAAGGAATATAAAATGATTCATCAAAACATAATAATTCACCTGCATTATTAATCATTTGTATGATGTGATGTTTATGTACCAGTTGGGCAACAAAGCCGAAATATAATCTGTGGTCCATTCAATTTGAACATGTTGTTTTAATTGATTTCCATTAATTTTATGCAAATAAGAGTAGTTCTGTAGTACTAGTAATAGTAGTAGAATGGAGAGGATGGGTGAGGAGGAGTAAGAGGAGGAGGGAGGAGGAGGAAGAGGAGGAGGAAGAGGAGGAAGAAGAAAAAGAGGAGGAGGAGGAGAACAAGAAGGAAAAGGAGGAAGGGGAGGGGGAGGTGGTGGTGTTATAGACAGTACAGCAGATGTTTTAATTTTATTCAATGTTTGCTCCTTCTACTAGTACTACTTGTGGTCAGAGTTCTGTAATTCATTATTACCATAATACAACACCCATTGTTTTTCTGTTGTCTCTGATATTCCTTAATTCCTATAGACTTAACAAATGGCACATCAAGTTCAAGTATCCAATGAGTTAACTTACAGGTTCTCCCATCATGGTGTAGGACTTCCCCGATCCTGTCTGTCCATAGGCAAAGATGCAGGCATTATAGCCCTCAAAGGCTGACTCCAGCACATCTATTCCCAGATCTGAAAATACCTGTAAGATAGTGTTGAATTGTATAGTGAAGAGAAATAAGATGAGTAATAAAAAAAAACCAGTGGTCAGTAATGATTTATCTTAAATATTTTTCAGAAATTAATATGAAAGTGAAGTGACACGAGGAAGTTACAGTACCTCCAAATTCTGGAACATTTAACAAAATATGCAGTAAAAAACAGTCATTGTTGCCACTAACATGATATGATACATTAATTTTTTTTTTGGTGTAATTTCTGGTTTGTGAAGACTTGCTTTATTATTATTTTTCACTTATACCGGTTTACAGATGACAAACTTGTAAACTACCGTACTACCTGTATTGTTTTATTGTCCAATGACATCTATGCAAATGTGTTGACCAACTTATGTACATTTTGCTGATCAACCTTACAATCCCAGAATCCCTAGCTGTGTGCATGATGTACTGCTGTGAAAAAATTGATAATTTCATGCAATTATTTATTTTTATTTATTTATTTATTTTTATCTATCTATTTTATTTTTTATTTTTGGTGTGTGTTTTTTTTTGTTGTTTGTTTGTTTTTTTGTTTTTTTTGTTTTGTTTTTGTTTTGTTTTTTTTTTGGGGGGGGGTAAATTTTATGGACAGTGGAAGTACAGCAAACAACCCCACGAGGCATAACTTTATCTTTGAGCTTGCCATATATGCACACACTGTCAAACCAAAGCCCAAAAACACCACCACACAAGAAATAATAAGCAAATACCAAATGATAAGCTCGGCAAACTATACATGTTTTTATTTTTGCCCAGCATCGGTAAGCCAAAAATGCACAAAAATGTCCACCACACAATATAGTCCATGTTTACAGTATACTCCTCTTTCCCTTTGGATGTTATATTGACGGGTGTAACTTCAGATGCTAAGTTGAAGTGTTACAGTTTCTAGTACAATGTAATCATGCCTTAGGTAAAGGTACAATGTAGATTATGTGAGGTTTTGAAATCTGGGACCTATGAAGCATGGTGATTAAAGGGTCAAAACTTCTGAAACCATTTACATTCTGGATCTATACCATGTAGGCCTGTACCATCACAAACTTTGCTTTCTGAATATTTTGACAATTGACTGGGGAGTCAATTACGAAATGTGTCTGTCATGGCAGGTTTACATACATACCATAAGTTATGTTACGCATGACATAAGTTGTAGAACAATGTTGCAAACATAAAAGTCATAAGAAATGACTACATTCCAACAATAAACAACAAAAAAATTAACACATTCGTTTCTTAACCTATTGGAGACTAAGAATGAGATATCTCGAGTTGGGGTCTATGGAGAATGTGTATTACATTGAAATCACATCACCTCCACTCCAACGGGTTAACAAATATGTCAACAACTCTGAAACAAATGAAATGCAAAATGTGAATAGTAAAACATATTACCAGTCAACCAGTGTTCACTGTTTGATAAAAAAGGTCAATGTTTTATAAAATAATGTATACTGCTCTTATATGTATTTTCTATTATGAAATATAAATTGCACAAAATAAATATCCCTTATCAATATCACCTACCCCTTGCTCTGCAACCTTCTTGCATTAATTAAATGATCACAGCATCATTTCCTACAACCTCAGCTCATATCCACTTTATTTGCAATTCACTTGTACTCACATAGAACGTGAGGTGCCTAAAAGCTTTCCTTTGACGTTTAGCATATTTTTTTACGTACAAAATAGGCTTTGTTGAAATAGAATGGACTCGCACACAAATGCTTTAATCGTTGCCCGAGTTATATTTAGACCTGGGATCTAATGACCTTGTCTTCTGACAAAAAACCTGAAGATGCTAAACATGACGTGCCGAATGAAGATGAGGGTACACACAGCCTACAACTCATCACAAAGAAAACACATACATCAGCTAGAGCCTTTGTGTAAAACATACTGTAGTGTACATGTACTGTAGTTTGACTCTGTGCTATACCCCAATGCCACTGTATGCTCTATCCACATCTATAAGACATTTCAAAACCTTTCACAGGAGAATAAGGTCTTACTGAGAAGCTAGCCTTTTAAACAAGACAAGAAAGTCATGCAATGTGTAACATGTCTCACCTGCATCTAGTGATTTTATACAGAACACATATGCAATTCAGATTTTGAATTTTTTTATGTCGTAATTTTTCATTGATTTTGAAAAAAAAATCTCCATACCAGTAAATTAGCATAATTAATGAATTTCAAAATTATGTGTCTAGTTTTTAAGCCCTTACCAAGCCCTACAGGTCAAACAAACAGAATTAAAATCTGCATAGAAATAAAGGAGAAGAAGAATATTTACTGGTTTTGAATAAATTTGTATAAATTAACAAAAGTAATGAGCTTCCAAGTTTTGTATTGAAAGTTTGGAAGCCCCTACCAAGCCCTACCAGATTAAACAAACAATCAAAATTTGCCAGGAAATAAAGGAACAGAAGCATGTTCGTAATTTTGAATATATTTGAATAAACTAGCATAATTAATGAACTTCCAAATTCTGTGTTGAAGTTTGGAAGCCGCGCGCAGTCAGAAAAGTGGCACCTGAATCTCACTTCCACTATACATAGCAGGCAAGACAACAACATGTACACAAAACCATTGTAATAATGTTTCATTATTATATCCTTCATTTTTTATGTGTCTGGGGAAAATGACAATACCATGACCAATATTTTAAATCCAAATGAGTAATAGAACCCAAGGTACAGGTATGTTCCCAGGCAAATGACCCTAAATCATTGACGCTGACTCACAGAAAAAGTGTCAGCCAGTCACATATTTAATGACCTCAATTTTATATTTCGCAAAATTAGCTTTGGGATTTGAGGGGCCTGTCAAGGGGAAGCCTTCGGATTGAATCAGCAGTGCATAACTAGTAAGATCTTAGCAGAGTGTGACTGGCTATGTGCGACTAGACAGAAATAGATTGGCAGAACTTTGTTAAAGGTGTTGTTTCCTTAAACATTAATGTGCATTCAGTGAAAAGGGAACATTTTTAGAAATCCAACAATGAACGTTTGAGCAAATTTGGTTCAGCCAATCACAAGATCTCATAATTGTTTTCCCAAACTTTGAATAAATCTCTGTCGCCATGTGTAGATGGCAATTATGCTTAAAGCTCAGTGACATGATTGGGAGAAAAAAACATCAAGACCAAACTGCTTGAAACATATACGAAATGTACACCAGCTGGAGTGGATCTCCTGGCTGTAAGGATTTGTCTTGAGTTTGTTTACTTAAGCCGAATCAAGCATGAACATACCAGCATTTTGTTTTTCTCCAGCCCCGAAAAAAATTACATTCCATAGAACCCTACACAACAGATTTATCTGTCACAAGGCATTGAGATGGAAGTTATTTTCGAACGAGTCAACTTTTGACCACCAAATTTTCACAGAAGAATCCTTGCACAGTTTACTTTATTCTAAAATACTTTTTACCCCAAGTTGAGGACTACCCCCAATCATGTCATTTACCTTGAAGTATGTGATGTCATACCAGAAAAACTCTCTGTGACTTTGAATACAAATTTTCATAAATGTTCATGTTCTGGACTACTAACAAAGCAAATGACTTGCAGACTAAAACCTTCTACACGGCATGTAAATTCATCTTATCCCACATACCAGAGAAACAAGAAGAGTAAATTTTCAGTTTTCATGAAAATAGCTCACTTGGAAACAATTCTGTCCACATGTTCAAAATAAATACAGAATTACACTATTACTGCATACATGTATCTCATTTACTACATTTTCTACTCTCATTTTAACTTTACCTACATGTACTTCTGGAAAGATTTACTCACGTTTCATCAAGTCAAGACAGTCGTGAGGGCACATTTCACGTAACATGCACAATCTAAAATTTTCTAATTAAAAGGTCTAAATAAAGTTTGATTTTTCACTATTAAGACGATAAGACTGGTAATTAACAATAAGGAAGACACTTACTTGTTCCTGTGATGCAAAATGAGGATCTCCCTTCTTGACTGACCAGTAGGATTTATCGTAGGTGAAAGTCTTGACCCTCTCTCTTCCTGATACCCTTTCTGCCGAGGAAGGTGGGATCTGAAGTAAAAGATACACAATCAAATAAATTATTCAATATGTTTATTCATTGGTACATTAAAAAAATCAATAATCAGGAGCACATAAGCTGAAAGAATCAGTTTACAATATTTGACATATGAAGTCATATTATGCAGGTTCAATATACAAGTAACAAAAATAATTTTACACACAATTCATCGAGGACATAATTATGATAAAACAATAGTATACAAAAACACACATCAATATATATTCATAACAAAAATAAACAGAACTAAAGAATGGACAATGGACAATCAGGTTAAAACAAAGATAAAATGAAACTTTCTGGGATGATGAGTAAATAGTATTACAACTAAATAAATAGGCTCAAAAATTACATGAAGGGTTCAGCATGTTTCTATTTATTTTTGTTGATGCACTCCTTCAAAGCTCCAGCACTGAGAGCCTGCACTCTGCGAATACATAGAAATGGCAATCATGAGATAGCAACAAATATTGTAACTGGTTACAAGATGACAGAATAACAATTTCATTTATTATGATAAAGTCGACAGAAACATTTAACTCATTTTCAGGCTTTTAAGTTACGTGCCAGATAATGAATTGTGGTACTTTACCTCTTAGGAAATCTTAATTTTACATATTGTAGCAAAAAATGCATTTTCCTAGAGGGTGAATTTGCTTCTAGTAGAAGTACCACAGGATTCATAATAATATGTTTCACACACCGGTAAATATTCCAATGAGCAATGTAAAGACATCTGAACCCCGATATGAGTCTATTCTTGTACGGATCAGGAACTTGATATTGACAGCAATATCTTATGGATATATCCCATTCAAAATGGTAAGACATACATGAAGAATGAAATAATTTGACTATTATGGTGGCATGAAAGTACACACATGTATGTAACTAATTATACTTCTACTGTTTTGTGAATAAAGTATACTACATACTGGTACCTGTATGATGGCAATGATTTTAGGATTTTTTTTTTTGGTGGGGGAGGGGGTGAATCTTTCTTCTGAAGCATTTGTACAAGCATGGACCCTATGGTACAAGTGTGTTTGTTTGGTTAAAGGCACTGTATAACAATGTTTCCAGTTTAAAAAATCTGAGCTACATGATTCCCCATGCTACTAGTGTCTTTGATACAGTCTAAAAATGAAGCCCTGAAAAAATTGCAGTGTAAAACAATCATTAAGTGCTGTAAAAAAGTGAAAATCATTGAGAGACCATTCCAGCTTTTCTCCATAGACTGCTGTGTTGCAGAATTTCCTATCGCCCGATATAAAATTAATGTGCCAATTTGTATCTGCACATATTGTACTAGTGACAGCATAACTCTCCAAACTTTTGTGTTCTAGGGTGTTTATTTGTCCATTCAAACAGTGTCAGATATGTCAAATAGCAAAGTTCGACAATTTTTTAAACAGGTCTTCCACAGTATTATATAGCGTCTTTAAGAGCACTACAGGCACTTTGTACTACATTTATCATGATTTTATCATAAATATTATCATATATTTATCATCTTTCATGTAATTCAAAAACAAACCTAGTATCTTACTTCTATTTCATCAATCATTCATATCAATCTATCACATTCTAATGATTCTGTGTAAAGACGAGAGAGTTCCAGACAAAGACAACTAAAGTGTGATATTTTTGGAACAGCTGCTTCTATGGACTTTGTTCCAACTCGAAAATGTTGTGTACATAATATCTCATGACATGCAATCAAGTGTTGAGTACAAGCACGGGCCTGGATATAAACATTTATTTAGTACTAAATGATTTATGTTCAAACTACACAGAATATTTAATTCATCACACATAAAAGTTATGGTTTCAGACTGAGCATCAATTTAGAAATAAAGATTATGTGATCCCCAATTCTTTATACTAGTGTTAACACTATGACCCCAGAATCATACAAATTTCAAGAGAAAAACACGAAAATTGTTCTGTGATAAAATTAGGAGAGTATTGACTATTGAATCTCTTTTTATTGTTGTGATTTTATTTTATGATTTTGTATGGTTGAATAATAGGCTATGCAATGAATGAAATGTTGTATCATCCTTCTAAATACACAAATAACACACAAGTCAATGAAGTTAAGAAACCATTCATTCACTGTTTTGATATTTTCATTTGCTGCTCATTTTAAATCAAACTGACATACATGTCCCTCAATGGTTTGAATATTGAGGCCTTTATAGTGCTAGCTCCACTCATAAAATGTAATCATTTCATTCCAAAAAATAATCAGCTTAATGGTAATGGAATGTTCTGGATGAAATAGTTTTCATTCAATGAAATGCTTACTATAAATTGCATACCATTTTTCAATTGAAACTGGGTAATCGGATTACAGAACTTGTACATATTTCATGCAGTCTGAATAGTATGCACTCTTGAATTCTTCACCATTAGGCATACTGCTAGCTTGCTCCATAATTAATATACCTCAAATAAGAAATATGGCCATGGGGCAACAATCTGGAATTTTAATGACAATAAAAAACTGTTCAGCTTTGCAATTGAACCAATTACTGGGTCCATACAACTACTCCAACCTCCTAACCCTCATTTTGGTTAACCTTAATTGCCTGCTGTTTTATGGTACAGTTCTTCTACCTCCATGTTCAAAGCATACATTTCTACTCAAAGCAACCAGGTACATAACACCGTTTTCACACGGCTGGGCCACACAAGATTGCAAATGTGACTGCAATCACCGATCACTCTATTAATTACGTTATTTTATTTTACCTTTGTGAAAGTAAACTAGAATCACAATTGCAACTCAAATCAAGAAATTCAAATTGCGCTCTACACTTTCCTAATCATGTTTCTTCCAAATCACATTGGATGGCTTGACCTCTGACACATGAATTTGGAGGGGGAGCTAACGGAGCTTATGTGACCTTTCATTAACTTTCACTGATATATGGCATACTCTAGGACATATGTACAAGTGTGTCACAGCAATGTGATCCGTCTGGTGTGTGGTTGATACACCTAAACACACAGCCATGCCTGTTCACTGCAATTTTGAACTGTAATTGCATTTTTGCCAGACACCTTTTCAGGGAATGATGGAATCGAGGCCAACAGTGCACATGACTCTGTTCAAGGCCAAGGGCAAGGCTGGCAAAATTTGGCCTCGAGGCCGGCCTCGACCCCATCTCTGCACCTTTTTCTCGTGTGTAAGGTCAGTTATTCCATGGACCCTACTACGTAGTACGGTCCATGGTTATTCTAATCGCCATGACTGCAATTGTACAGTGTGGTAGTTGAGTGTAGATTCTAATCCAATTAAGTGGACTCGAGACTGGGACTTGGCGTTGAGCCCCTATGTAAAATGAACGGCAAGGTTTTATTAATCTGCGGAATCAGTACTCATGGACTCAAATCCAACACTGCAAGCGTGTTTGCAATCATGATTTGGCTGCTGTGTGAAAGTGGTCATAGAAGAGCTGGTGTTATACTTTTGGTTATAATCTAATACACAGGTTAACGAGCATGTGATTACTTCTTGACATATTAAAGATTAGGGCATTCCTCTTCCCTCCAGGTATTTTAATTGGCTAGGGAGGGGTAATGGATAATTAGTACACCATGTTGTGGCTAACCGCCTCATTTGCAGCCACGACCCTTGTCAGAGCTGTGATGTACAATAAAGGGTCTGAGCAATCCATGCTTGAGACTTAGACCCCGGTTACACCGAAAGTCAAAACCATTCTTAGAACGGTCTCAGAACGGTTCACTCACGGTGTAACCACAACAACCGACCCAAAAGTGGTCCAAAAGCATTCCGAAAGCGTTTCTGTCGGACCACCTCCAGAGGTGGTCCGAGACCGTTCTCAGACCGTTTCGAACGCGGTGTAACCACACAAGCATTTCTGAAACCGATCCAGCACAGGAAGTTACGTAACCTAAGTATACCCAAGAACCGCGTCGGCCCGAATTACGGATAGATATTTGACCACCGAATGGGCGTGGTTAAATCGTTGCCAGTGGTAACCCGCTGCTCTACTGAACATGAGATGGCTCGTCTGACGGCAGTGTAACCACATTAGGGAAGGTCCAAACCCGTTTCGAGATGATTAGTTGAAGCGTTCTGAGACCGTTCTCAGAACGGTTATGTCAGTGTAACCAGGGCCTAAGTATTCTTTATTGTATTGCAGCTTCTGACACAAGCAGTTACCAAATTGGACTTGGCTCAACCGTTCAAATCACTGTGGAATTATGCTGCAATAGCATGTAATATACTTTAAAAACAATGTTCAACAACATCAACGACAATAATAATAATAATAATAATAATAATAATAATAATAATAATAATAATAATAATAATAATAATAATAATAATAATAATAATAATAATAATAATGCTAATAATACTCATACTCTACTACTACTACTCCTACTATAAGTACTACTACTAACTGCTGTTACTACTACTGCTAAGTAATAGTGATAATAATACTAATTATGAAGATGATGACAAATGATAAGGATAGATGATGATAAAGATGATGATAATAATAATTAGAATAATAATTTTTATATAGCATATATAACCAAAAATTTGGCAGTTTCCTCTTGTGCTTGGGATAGATTCAACATAATTATTGCCAATTGATCATGCTTTATGATTAATACACTATAAATTGTTCCAATAATGGTAACCAAATCTAGCTAACTGCATGTGAATAAATTGATTTGATTAATAATAAAATTAATATTTAGTAGGCTAAATCAATAAATTACAATATTATAAACACATTATGAAACAAATGTAACCAGCCTTTAAAACATGAATAATTTATGAAAAAATAAATAAAGAAATGAATAAAAAATTGCATTTACACAATGTTAACACAAATGTACCAAAATTTTAGTCCAAATAAAGCAAACGTCCACAACTCAAGTTGACCTAAATCCACATGATGTGTAATTCATAGGCAACAGGTGTTGTGATTAATGGGTCAAATCAATTTGTCTCAGTAACGAGGTGTACTTTATGCCAACAGTTGTCATGTTTCTGACTGAAATGAATGGCCAGGCAGACTTTATAGTCCTCCTGTAAAAGCTCATACACCATCTCTTAATTCTAAGCAGTTTGAGATGATACCCTGACAATTTGCATTGTCTACAATTTTTTTTTCTTTGATAAAAATTGGCTTGTTTCAGCGGGTGTTCCACTGAACTCTACATACTTCAGTGTGTGCTTCACATAAAATTAAGGTTCAGCTTTCCTGTTTAGTGTGACGAATAGGGCGTTCAGACGTGCAGTTTATACGCGTTTCGTACGTGTATCGTACGAAACGCGTATAACTTGATGCAGCGTTCATACGTAATTTCTGCAATTGCTTATACACTATATAAGGACCACCCACAGTGCGTTCTCTGACGTAATTCTGGTCTGTCATATCATGGAGGTACAGATCGAGCAAAAGAAATTAAGGAAGGAAGGAAGGAGGTTACAAAGAAAGAAAGAACACAAACAAGAATCGGAAAGATAGAAAGAAAGATAGAAAGAAAGATAGAAAGAAAGAAAGAAAGAGAGAAAGAAAGATACAAAGAAAGATAGAAAAATAGAAAGGAAGATAGAAAGATAGGAAGAAAGACGAAAAGAAACGGGGAAAGAAAGATAGAAAGAAAGAAAAATAAAAAGAAACATAGAACGATAGAAAGAAAGATAGAAAGATTGATAGAAAGAAAGACGGAAAGAAAGATGGAAAGACGAAATGAAAGAAAGATAGAAAGTTTGATAGAAAGAAAGACGGAAAGAAAGATAGAAAGATACAACAATAGATAGAAAGACGGAAAGAAAGATGGAAAGAAAGAAAGTTAGAGCGACAGAAAGAAAGATGGAAAGATAGAAAGAAAACGGAAAGAAAGATAGAAAAAAAGATATAGGAAGAAAGATATAACAGTAGAAAGATGTGAAGATAGAACAAAAGATAGAAAGATTGATGGAAAGAAAGATAGAAGATAAAAAGAAAGACGGAAAGAAAGATAGAAAGATACAAAAAATAGAAAGATAGAAAGACGGAAAGAAAGATGGAAAGAAAGATAGAAAGTTAGAGCACCAGAAAGATGGAAAGAAAGATAGAAAGTTAGAGCACCAGAAAGATGGAAAGATAGAACGAAAGATAGAAAGAAAAT
>JZLH01S0018635.1:37048-51437 GCA_001188425.1 Eucidaris tribuloides | reverse complement strand
AGCAGGAAAATAAATTTTAAAACAGATAGAAGGAAAAAAGACATCACGAATGAAAGAAGAGAAAGAAGAAAGATAGAAAGAAGGAAGGAAAGAAAAATTAATTGAAAAGAGAAAGGAAGAAAAATAAAAAACAAGAAAAGAGAAAAACAAAGTATAAAATGAAGAAAAAGGGAAAGGAATGAAGACAAGGGAAAGACGTAGAATGAAAGAAAAATGAATTAAGAATATAAAAGAGTAAAGAATGAACAAAAAAACAAATAAAAGAAGTAAGAAAGGGAAAAGGCTAGAATGAAAGAAAAACAAAAGAAAAATGAAAGATTGCAAACAGAAAGGAATAAAACAAGAAAAGAAAGAGAATGAATGAAAGGTAGACCAAAGTAAGAAAAAGGAAGAAAGATAGAACATAAGGAAATAAAAATAAAAGACATTAAGAATGAATGCAAAAAGGAAGAAAGATTGAAAGAAAGAAAGAAAAGTGGATTTAATGAAAAAAAGAAGAAGAGAAAAATGAGAAAGAAAGATAGAGATAGAAAAAGTAAGCAAGAAGAGAAAAAGGGAAAGGTTGAAGTAACAAAAAAAGGAGAAAAGAAAGAAAAATTTGGTAAAGAGGCAGAATGAAAGAAAAAACAATAAAGAATAAAAGAATGAATAATCAAAAGATTAGCAAATAAAAGAAAAAGAAAGAGAAAAGGGTAGAATGGAATTTAAAAAAGACTGCATGAACGAAATACAAATAGAAAGGAATAAAACAGAAAAAAGGGGAAGAAAAAGAATGAATGAAAAAAGTGAGAAAAAAAGAAGAAAGATATAGAAATGTAAGAAAATCAAGAATGAGTGAAGAAAAACCATTAATGAGTGAAAGAAATAAGATTATTAACAACACTTTATTTTCTTTATCTGATCTGTATTTCAGTAGCTCAGGCAAATGTGCTCATGGGAAAAAGTATTCTTTTCAACTTAAAATTGTTTCTCAGTCGTTTGTGCAATTTGTAGCTATCATTTTGACTCGTAGTCATAGGCCTATTTTCGTAAAACTTTGGGAGACATTTTACATGTTTATGACAAATGAAACAAAGAAAATATAACTTTTAATGTTAGAACTTCATTAACTGTTAATTTTATCAAAGCTTTAAAAATCCTATTACAGACTAATTGCATTGTTTAACCAGTAGGCGGTTAATGCTGAGTAACAAGTAACGTTATCCTCAAATCATGCACAAATTAGTGTCAATTGAAACGCTGGTCTTGGTCTTGGTCTTGGTCTCGGAAAGTGCTGGTCTCGGTCTCGGACTGCTGGTCTTGGTCTTGGACCTCTTTTTCTTGGTCTTGATCTCGGTCTCGGGGTGTCTGGTCTTGGTCTTGGTCTTGGTCTCGGATGGCCTGGTCTTGACTACAACACTGGGAAAATCATCAAAGTTAATTCAGTTTTTCGGCTAGTGCCTTAACTCCCAGGAGTTTTGGTGTTAGTGTAAATACAAATGTGACATACAAAACTTGAATAAAGATGTAGCCAGCAACTAACAGAAATAAGTTAAAAAAAAATTTACATTATGAATATTGTGAGAATTAAGGTACATGGTGATGAAGACAGCTTAATTAAAATGGGGATACTGTGTGACACTTACCCTCAGCAAGGTCCTATCAATTAGTATATTTGTGTTAATATTAAGTCTTTGCTAAATTTTCTATGGAAGAAAATTGACGAAACAGCAACATGGGGAGGAGCTTATTGATTCAGAACTGCATACATTACCACAGCTTGATTAACACACGTTGGGCGGCATGCATTGGTCACGCACATGTGATCTAAGAACCAAAAATCTTTCTTAAAGGGAGGAGCCAGCAACTAACAGGCATAGGTTAAGAGAAAATTTGAGTTCTTGCCAACCAATCAGATCGCATGTGCACTGGTCTGGCCCTAACCAGCATGACCGATGCATGCCACCCAATGTGTGTTAGTCTAGCAGTGGTAATGTATGCACTGTTTGAATCAATAAGCTCCTCCCCCTATACTGTTTCTGCAAGTTTTATCCTGGGATGAAACTTGCAAAGACGTAAAATAAATAAAAATTAACTAATTTATAGGGCCTTGCTGAGGGCGAGTATCACACAGTACCCCTTATTTAGGCTGTCTTTATCACCATGTACCATAATTCTCACAATGTCATTTTTTTTTTTAACTTATGCCTGTTACTTGCTGGCTCCTTCTCCCTTTATCTTTTTCCTGTTAGTTGCTGGCTGCATGTGGTTGGACACAGGCTAACAATACCGTTCGCTGGAATGGTAGGACAATTTCATACCGGACGGGTATGTAGTTAGTGGATAGTGAATGAAGTTTAGCCTCGTGAACTTGGAATCTGGGGTCAAGCAAGCCGAGTATAGTGCAACACAGAAAAAATAATAACTGTCTTAATGGTAATACCATATCATGCAGTGAGTTCAAATATTAGTGAATGAACGGGTTAGTGATATGAACACCATATGCTACTGGTCAAATTCATATTCCGTGCGCGAATAAATTAAATTACTCGTAAGTTGCAGTGGATGGACACACTTTCTGTTCACAATCACACACACACTGCATCAGTGAACAGGCAACGTAATATTGAGTAGAATAGCTCCGTTTCACCACACTCCATGAGTTAGCTAGTCTGACTGAGCTTTACACTTTGAGCAGCATTGTATGCATGATTACTGCCTAAATTATACAACAGCTCTAGACGAAGTATACTGTTACGAGGGGAGTCTGCCATCTCTTATTTGTTTTTAACTCCACACTGTAGACAATGTCTTCAATTCATGTGCGATGTGTTATGGATGAACAGTCAACTGAATTATTGTAGTTTCTTTGTCTTCATTTTCTCTACCATATCATGCATAAACTTCTAAAACAGCAAATATTATAACCAAACAGACTCCATTGTGGAACATATTAAAAACAATGATCATTGAGGTACACTCTTCTTAATTTTTTTTTTAAAGAATGGTCAAAGTGCTTCTTGATTCATTTATAAGCATAGGAATCATACACATTTGGGTCTCTGTCTGCATGTCTTTCAGTGACTCAAAAGTGAAAATACATGCACAATGAATACAATCACATGTAGCTAGTTACAGGCATAAACCCCTTGCCTTTGCTACGCCAAATTCGGGAATGAACCAACTCTTGCTGCAGACTACTCTCCATAGACCCTGTTGTATAGCGTGTGCACGTGCGCGCTAAGTCAAACAAAGATTAGTCTTGGCGCACGGCACTGTGAAATTGTAGTGCCAAAAAAGAGTCTGTGCCTGCAGACTACATGTAGGCCTACATGTAACAGCTTGATTTTCACTTTATCGCAGTCAGACTTAGTAATCTTCACTCAGAAATTACATTTTCAGGAACATGTGCAGTTTGCTGCACATAAATCTGACCAATACACACTGCACCATACTGTATATTTCGCATGTATATATTTTTAAGATTTTGCTTCGAGTCAGGAATTCTTGACAGTTTATATGAGATTTCATTGCATTTTCCTTCATTTTGTATCAGAAAGTGATGTTTTGCGATTGTTTAGCCACAAACTTGAACAAAAATGAAAAATAACTGCAAAATATTCAGCATATTGTATACAGTATAAAAGTTGACTAAACCACAAAATATGACACAATGAACTATGACTTGATAATGAACTTCACGTTCTGTAACAGCATACTAAATGGGTTTAAACACTTGACAGAAATATGTGTTATTTCAGACAACAGCCAAGTTAACAATCATTACATGCCAGATATTTGAGACAGACAGGTTACAACATTTTAATGGATTCTGATATGACAAACGAAAACATGGAAATTCCATACATATCTACCCGCAAAGAGGTGAGCTGAAAGGATTACTAATGGTCTGACCTATGACCTTTATGGTATATTGCTGTGACACTATTTACAACAGGTTTCTGTGCCTTTTGAAAATGACATGTGGTCGACCTGTCAAAATTGGCAACCAATACCATTGGATGACTCAAAGATTCCGAGGGAGCGCATTTCCTGTCAATTTATTTTATGTATGTGTGTCATTGTCTGTCTGTCAGTCTGTCTGTCTGTCACTTCATCACTTTTCAACTTAATGAGGTGATAGAGGCATTACACAATTTATGCCTCATGATACACTTTACTGTCAGATGAGCAGAGCTAATGGTTCAAATCTTCATCACGATATTTGTCTTTTGTTCAAAAAGTGTCATGAAACAAAAAAAAATAATGTGAACTTCCATAAGTATTAGGACTACATGTACTAGGGATCATTCTTGATGATATCAGTGTTCACTTCATTTATTTACAACTTAGAAGGATAACACTTTTTTATGCAGACATATGATGTATTGCAAGCAGTGCCTACTTATTCTAGATACTGGGCTTTATCTCCAAAACTAGATGTGTTTCTGGATGACTAAAGTCTGACGGAATTAGTAATATACAGTATACATGTACACGTACGGCCACTATACATTTTCCAGTCGATGTGCCATTAATATACAGTTCCTATTGTTTTTGGTATCTTATCTTTTAATGATAAAAATAATATTGTACAGACTCTCTTAACAGTGTAAAAGGAAAATTTGAAAACTTTGAGAGGTGTCCCCCTGTATGAACAATTGCATTGTACAGGCCCCATGGTAATCTAATTAATTGACAAGAATGGAAACACCCCCATTTATGTCCCCCAATATCTGTCAAAACACCCACAGTACCAATTGTACACCCCACTGTACTGATTTGGAGATAAAATTCGACAAAGTACAATGTGCAAAGTACATGTGGAGGAGTCACATATTATGACCATGGTGACTTTACCTTGTTTAGACTGTAGGCAAGTAAATTGCATTGTTGGCGAGATGTTATCTCATTGTCTACTGTTAATTGGCCAAAACATTATGCACTGTGTACAGCATAAACCAATGACTGATGATAAATTTAAATATTTGACAGGTGAAAGTGAATAAACAATCTCACTCAACAACATCCCCTTACTTTATAAACTACAAAGTAATTTATTGTTATTCTGTAAGCTAAGTAAAAATTTTCATAGCCGTGCTTGATTTATGATGTAAAATATAGTGCGGAGTCGCAATATTGAATGTTTCTTGACAATGTTGCTTCCTTTGAGGGGAAAGGGATAAGTTTCTATACGAAATACAAGCAGGTCTGGACCTCTGAAGTGTACAGATATTCATTTATCTATTTTTTTTTTAAAGATAGACCTAGAGTATCATCTATTAAGGCCCTGAAAAATTACAAACTCAGAAACACTTCAATTTTCTCGAGAAATAACAACTTTCAATGTTGCGGGAAGGGGCACATTTAGAGACAGTGATTTTCCGTTTCAAAAAATGGTCTTTTCAGTTTCTGAAAACCTATAATTCCATTTCAACTTGATCTAAAATGGAAATTCTGTTTTGTCATAGACAATGTACACAGCAAAAAACATGAATTTCGTTTTACAAAGGTGAATTCTATGAATTTTCACATGAAAAGTGAAGAACCAAACAGCTTTTCCGTTTCATTTTACCAGCAAATGGAAAATCACTGTCCCCACACATTTTGCTTAGGATGTTATGTACAAAGTGCTATCTGCTTGCTAATCAATTAAATAGGTCATTCTAAACAGTGTACACAAAAAATAGATTTGATGTTTTGGTAGGTTTGATGCTATTTTTTGATGTCTGGTGTAACAATACTGTCATAATCAATAAAAGCTTGAAATGAAAATGTTCAGCTCAAATAAAGTCCACCGCTTGGCTACATGTATGTCTGTCTATATAAAACATATGCTGGTAGATGACCGTGGAGGGTTTGGAGGCCATACAATCAGTGACCATTACATTGTGTTGTGAGGACAATATACAGGTTGTTTGAATTACTTCCTTTACTGCTGTATAGACACAGTCCTAATTGCCCAGCTGGCAAACAAAGTGGTAGTCTGTAATGATGCCTGCCAGACAGAAGATGCACCAAACTGGCATCGATGGTGAACTTCAGTCTACTGTTCAAATCAGGACAAAGTCATAAAAATAACAATGACAACAATACTAAAGTTTCACTGTATATAAAAGTTTAAAAGGGTCAACTTTTGTGATTTGACCTAGCAACTCAAAACAAAGATTGGATATTCCATTACTGTATTTTGGCATCAAACAAATATCACCTTTATGTGTGTACAGTATAAGCTTATGTACAGTGTTTGTGGCTTTGTGTGTGTGTGTGTGTGTGTGTGTGTGTGTGTGTGTGTGTGTGTGTGTGTGTGTGTGTGTGTGTGTGTGTGTGTGTGTGTGTGTGTGTGTGTGTGTGTGTGTGTGTGTGTGTGTGTGTGTGTGTGTGTGTGTGTGTGTGTGTGTGTGTGTGTGTGTGTGTGTGTGTGTGTATATAGTGCATGTGTATCAGTATGTGTATTAAAGTGTGTCTGCTTTGCATTTGCATGGTCATACATAACATAGACCTACTGGATAACAGCTGCAGATACATTTATTGGACTATGAAGATTACACAATATATACTAGTATTCCAGTAATCCAGTATCATGAACAATGGTCATTACTGATTGAAACTCTGCATAATACTTTATTACCTAATCTGCACTATACTACACAAGAACAAATTTGCATATTATACCTAGCAAGATATTAGCATAATTGTTCCAAATATAGAGGCTACTTGTGATCCCACAAACCTAAGTTTCCTCATACTGTCACACAGGATTTCCCAGTACTTTCCTTTTTCCTATCACCAATACATTAGAAGTAAATTAAAGTGTCACAATGGTGATCTTGAGTCTGGTGCACACAGTTTTCAAACTTAAAATTTCTGTTACTCATTCACTTGCTTAGACTTTGTAAGGATAGCTCTAAACTCCCTGTAAACCTCAGGTACAGTGTACAAGTTTTCATATTCTGGCTTTCTGTTAGACAAAGAGGCATCACCTCCCCAAATTCAAGCCACCCATGGAATAAGGGTTGGGGGTCACCATGCCCTTGTGAATTATTCTGCCCTTGGCCCACAAACCCTTGCTGGTTATATTGGTTAAAAGACTGTGATCTCTTTTGTGTCATTCAGCTTTCAATGCCTCTCATTGTTGGTAGCTTGCTATTGAACTTGTTTGCAGCACCCTTGAGGCTTGAATGAATCTCAGTGATTTGTTTACATGTTGTTGTGGTAGTAGTACAGTGTACAACCAGGGAGGTGGCCACCTCCCTGGTTATGGTATGTTATTTTCTAGTGATTTGTAACTTGTAAGTTGTAACACTTTGCTACCAAACTAGAGAGTAAAAGAGGCACTGGGTTTTTCCAACATCAATTATCAAATTCAAGGATTCTTATTTACTAGTATTGCATAAACATGCATGCACCCATATACAGTATACACACAGACACACATACACAGACATGTAATGATGTACACACAGACACACAGACACACACCACACACAAACAGTACTAATGTACGTATACACACACACACATACGTGTAATCACCTTCGACCGAGGACGTACAATTTTTAATGAGAGTGTGTGTTTGTAACGGTAATACCGAGGACACACATGGTAATACCGAGGACACACAAGGCAATTTTTACCTATTAAATGAGGACGAAACTTCTGACAACTGCGGACATATACATTACAGTCCACAACCTCCAAATGCGGATGTTCTCTATATACCCCCAGACCTTGCTTGCTGGTTGTAATGCCGCATAAGCACCTCAATTACAACAAGATCTAAAACGTGGACCATCCCCCCTGGAAGGTACGTCCACGATTGTACAGTAAAATTAATCCAAAACATCCATGGTTGGAGGTTATTACACACACACACACACACACACACACACACACACACACACACACACACACACACACACACACACACACACACACACACACACACACACACACACACACACACACACACACACACACACACACACACACACACAATTTAGGGACAGTGATTTTCCGCGAAAACGGAAAACGGACGGAATTTCCGGAAATCACAATTTGAAACGGAAAATGAGTTTTCAAACGGAAAATACATGGAAAACAGTCTTTTTCTCCAAATTTCTTCTTTTTGAAAGGAAAAAACACAAAGCTCAGAACAAAAATTAGAAAAAGTTGACACAAAAACACAGAAACAGCAAGAAATATTTGTTTCAAGTTTTATGTTACAAACGGAATTGTCAATTGTTTTCATGTATACAAAGTCTATGGTAAAACGGAATTTCCATTTTTCAGACAAGTTGAAACGGAATTCCAGATTTTTGGAAACGGAAAAGGCCTTTTCTTGAAACGGAAAATCACATTCCCTAACAATTATACCACATAAAAGTAAAATAATTACCGGTATGTCATGTTGCTATCATTCTGACTCTGTTATGTTGGTTTTGTGATATCTTTGTGCAAGTATGGAGAATTTGAGATTTAAGCTGGGTTTCATTTTTTGTGACTCACACGGGATTGCAGATGCACCACTCATCAACACCAGGAAACTATAGCATGTTTGCAGTCAAAATCTGATCTTGCCTTGTGGTAAGCTCCTCACTGATCTATTTCAAGTCCAACTCCTATGTACACTGCGTATACTGCCAGCACGTATGACATGTTAATCTATTTCCCAGGCCACCACAGATATAGTGTACTCTCCCCTTTCCTTTTTTAGGTGCATTTCATGATTTTCTTTCTTCCTTCTCCTTATATGGACGTACGTGTGAGACACTAATGGAAGTATTCAAAAAGTATCACGTATTTGCCTAGGTACATATAAATGGCTCCACAATAATGCCAGCTGGAAAAATGATGCTAGATATGACCCTGAAATTAGCTTTTGGGGCCAACCTATAAAATTTTTTTGTAATTTAGTCAAAATAGTAAAACTACTATGGAATAATTATTGAAGATTATAATATTTGCAAATTGCAATGGTAACACTGTAGGTCATTTTGACAGTTTTAACACAAAATTGTATTGATGTGCGCCAATTCCGCTATTTTTTTAATGGTATTCATTCATGGAATGTTTATATTATCTCTGAGTCTACTCAGTGTTAATCATGAAGTCTGTAAAAGTACTGGTACTTATAATTACAGATCCTGGAATGCATAATCACAATTTTCCAAAGATGTGGGTATATTGGTAAATGGTTGTTGTGCAGTATGCACTGTGTAACATTTGGTTTAAGTTCGACTTAATCTTCAAAATCAAATTGAAACACTTCATTGAGCTGATAGCCTGACAGATCTAGTCTATAATGTACGTGTAAAATGTAAAATTATTTCATACTGGTACTACAAAACATCTACAACCAGCACCATGGCTTATCATTAAACTACATGTAAGGAAACCAAAGATAAGCTTCACATAGTCCAATATTCCGTGCACAACATATGTGTGCAAATTGAATGAGCAGTGCAATGTCAATTATAGCAGGTGGATTTCATCGTTTGTTTCCCAACAAGTGTATGCACAAAATTTAAATACATTATGAAAATAGGTATATTATACTTATTTTCTTTTCAATTCTGTTTGACTATATACTACACAATGGGTGTATTGCACTCGTCATGTGACAAACTGCAATACACACCTTATTGAAATATTTCAAGGGCACAAAATAATCATCAAGATATGCTTCAATATTTATAACAATATGATTCAGAGCAGACTGCTCATCCCACAGTGTATGGTACTGGCATGGTGTTTAGAATTGGTGTATATAAAATGTGTGTTTGTTCTAAATGCATGATTGGATACTGGCTAACAAGAATGTCTATTGTCTATACTGTAACTGATGCATATCGTCCGCCAAGTATTTCAACTATGAAAATTGAAATTTTAACTATGGGGGTGGGAAATGGCGTAGAAAATTACACAGGGAAGGAATGTTGATTTCACTTCATTTGCACAAATATTGCATGTTTGTATTACGTCCTACATCATATGGGAGAATATCATAATTATTCAGGCACACCATTTTGCGTAGAATGTAATATTGTTAATCCTCAACATTGTCCATGCCATTGGCATCACATATATTTAGTCCCCCTCCCCATCTTCTCGCATTATTTTGTCACAACCTTTCAAGAATATAGACTAAGTGATAGAAAAACAGATAGACAGATACATACATGTAGACAACAAAATATGATAGATAGGACTACAGTACACTGTAGTTCAACTGTCAAACAAAAAGTGTTTTAGTATCACATGTACTGCTGTTGTTGTTGTTGTCATTAGGTTACTGTTCTTGTTGTTTTTCGTTCTTTTTAAAGGTGTTATTGTCGTTGTCATGACTATCACATCTCACATCAACGTTGCATCCAGTTTTGTTTTGTTTTTTGGATTGTCCTGCCATGGTCACCCATCTACACTGTGTTTATTTCTTAATAATTGGTATGATCAATCATTATCCATATGATGATCATAAGTTAACACCGTTCTCCTGTGGAAAAGTTGGGCATTTTCCAACACATCATACTTGAAATTGAATATTAAACAACCCACCAAATTTGTTGTCAATTTCAATCTGCAAACATAACCAAACACATGCAACAACTACATATAATATTTGTCAACCTTGGTAACCCACCAAATATATCACTTACCTAGTTTCATTTCTTTTGTGTGGCGTGAGAATGCATTAAGCCATGCACGTGTAATAAAATGGAATGGTAAGTAAACAAGGCTTTTGAAGTATATCCCACTCTCAAAAAATTGTAGATATTTACTTTAACAACTATCATCTTCATTACAACTACACACCTGTAAAGCTGTCTAAACAGTCAAAGCTTGTGTTATTATGTTAACGTTTAGCCAAAACATACAAAAACAGTTAACACACTACTGAGTTGGTAATGCTGTACACAACATCAAACACTGTTAATTTGAGTTTTCAACTTCAGACCTGAGTTACACATGTAAATGTTAACATGGGACAATCTTCATTTTATACCAAGATAAGCAAAATATTGTACAAATCAAATTGTAATTCGTAATAATGTGTGCCAACAAAAATGTGTAACTGTGTGTTGAGTGTGGAGAGTG
This sequence comes from Eucidaris tribuloides, assembly GCA_001188425.1. Taxonomy (NCBI): domain Eukaryota; kingdom Metazoa; phylum Echinodermata; class Echinoidea; order Cidaroida; family Cidaridae; genus Eucidaris; species Eucidaris tribuloides. The sequence continues at coordinate 40,361 of JZLH01S0018635.1, read as the reverse complement.
TGTGTGTGTGTTGTGTGCTTGTGTGTGTGTGTGTGTGTGTGTGTTGTGTGCTGTGTGTGTGTGCTGTGTGTGTGTGTGTAGGTGTGTGATGGTGGTGTATGTAGGTGTGTGTGTGTGTCGTGTTGTGTAGGTGTGTGTGTCTGTCTCTGTCTGTCGTCTGTTGTACATGTGTGTGTATCTACACTTAATTAGTATTGCAGACTAGTCATCATTTCTTAAACAGTGGACCCCACGAGACTTCCTTCAAGCGCACTTTTTGGTAAGTAAATTGACTATAATTTCACATTTCAAACAAACTCCAAAAGAGAGCGATTACATTCGTCGCTGCTTAGCTCCTCTTTTCAATTCGGTTGGCACCGGGAGGGGGTTTGCATACATGAACATCACGAACTCATCACTGGTGACTTTTTATTGCCCCTTGTGGCTCGCCCTCGCCACCCCCCCCCCAAAACACACTACCACACACACACTTTGGAAATGCTTGTGCTTACTACACTAGTTCGGTACATCCCAAGATGACATTCTAAAAATGTTACCACCTGGCACCTATGAGTTAATCATTACATACATGAACATCAGAACTCATCACTGGTGACTTTTATTGCCCCTTGTGGCCTCGCCCTCGCCACCCCCCCCCCACCCAACACACACACACACACACTTTGGAAATGCTTGTGCTTACTACACTAGTTCGGTACATCCCAAGATGACATTCTAAAAATGTTACCACCTGGCACCTATGAGTTAATCTGTGGTAATATGATCCAAAACATTTTCTTTTCAAAATAAAAGTGGCAAATTGTGCAATCTGAAAAATCCTTAAAATTTCGTATGGAGGTCTTGTGCTACTTTGAGCAAAATCAATGCACATACATGTTGCAAATAAACACCGACTATTGATGTTTGCAAATTACAAGATCAACAGATAAGTACTATCACCTGCACCCATATTTAATTTACAGAAGTACAATGTCAGAAATATTTGAAAGGGCATAATTTATCTTGAGTCACAACCTTTGAAGTTTGAACTGGATTGATGTAACATTTAACATTGTACCCAGGGTCCAAGTTGGAGTTCATTGGTAGGTGTGGTACATGTACACTGTAGCTTGTTTGGTACTCTCCACAAATCTATGGAGGGAATAGGCTACAAATTAACAAAATCTGCATTATAAATGAAATTGATCATGGGGCAGTATCACAAAGCCAAACTGCAATCAGTCTCATGGGCTAGAATTTAAGTTCCACTTGGGCTGACCCTTCCAAAACTTAAAGGTATTGGCTAACATTTACCACAGTTAAAAAAATCTGAGCCGCATGATTCCCCATGCTACCAGTGTCTTTGATGAGGTCTATAAATGAAGCCCTGAAAAAATTGTATTTCAAAATGATTATTTAGTGCTTTAAAAAAGTGAAAATCGTAAGTTGACCAGATTCACTTGCCCATTTCCTCCCATAGACTTACTGTGTGTACAGTAGGTTAATAAAACTCGCCCCGAGTTTTATTGTTTATTCATGTATAACTTCCCATTGGCAGTGTAACTTTCCAAACTTTTGTATTCTAGGGTGTTTATTTGTCCATTTGAACACTACTATGTAGCTCAGATACCAAAGTTTGACAATCTTTTAAATTGAAGCTCCACAATGTTAGCCTATCACTTTAAACTCTAGCTCTAACTTGTTCACAAATTAGTATCAGATAAAGTCAATTAATCGAACCTCATCGCCATTACTGCTCTAGGTGAACCAGTCAACAATTTTCATTATTTAATATTTTCAAATATGTATTGTGTGCAGATTTTCATAGACTACATGAAGTTTCTGTTAAAAATCTGCTATTTTAGCAATTAAAGGCATTATAAAACTGAAATTTTGACACAATTAATACTGTATGTTAGCCAGCTTAATCAATGGAAAATTTCATCCGGATTTTCTAGTCTAAATTTCATAGATTTATTTCATTGTTATCAAAGTTTAATGCATTGAATTATGTCACTTTGAAGTTACACTCAAATTAGCAAATAGTCTTTTGATTACAAAAGTAAACATATTCATGAGGAAATCTTAATTGGGTCTGCAATGGAGAATTTCAGTGTAGCCTTATTCATTTGCCGTAAATATTAATGATCTTCTACAACAGTAAAATGCATGCCTCACACATTCTGCGCTCTTCATTGAACCAAGGCAGAGGACACTAGCCAGAGCTGCTTCATAGCCGAGCCAGAATTTACAGCTCATCTTAGAGCTGATGATTCCAACTTGTGTTTCGACATGAAACACAAGCTCTAAATATGGCGCTAGCGTCAATGATGCTTATCTTCATTGTAATTGGAGCTGGTCCGGTTCAGTCCAATGATACTGCCCCCATAACAACTCCTTAGAGAATTCTTGACATGATATTCAGATATGTATGCACTTACTTTTAAGTTTGTGATACTCGTTTTCTTTCCTTCCATGGAAATAATACATGATGATCCCAAATTTATTTCCCTGCAAACAAATGAAAATGGAATAAATACATTATTTTAAAGCCATGATTACTGATTCCTTTGAATTACCAGATTTACATAATTAAAACATAGATTACATAGAAGCTGAAAATAAATCTCTAAATTCCATGAAACCTGTACAATCAATAACTGACTTAATTTAATTACATACCAACAATATACAACATATATCAAAGCCTTATAGTCCCAGTTTTGACTTTTGACTCTTGTTCCATGGCACCAATGAACCTTCCCATTCAGAATGACTGAATACCCCCCCCCCCCCCCCCCGCCCCAACGGTGTCTGTCGTTTTCTTTGGGGACCTTCATTTAACAGTACTATCATTTAACAGTACTGTCATTATCCTATGGTCCCCTCATACTAGCAGGGACCATAGGATTCTGTTGTACTGTTCAATGAAGGTCCCTGAAGAAAACAACAGACTCCATTGTTGTCCCCCCCCCCCACCCAGCCCAGGCAGTTTTCCATAATTGTTCCAGATTTTAGGAGATACCCTTTTTAAGTCAGGAAAAGGGTCAGGATTTTGATCCCCTATCACAGGCTTTTTAGAGGAGAAGTCAGCAAAATTATACCCCCTATCACAGGTTTGTGGAAGCTTCGGAAGGGGAGCTTGCAAAATTACCCCATTCATGAAGGTACTATAGAGCTGAAACTAACCCTCCTATTCAGGACCCTATACCAGGATTATTCCAGAGAGATTTGAAAAGTACTAGACCACTTATTAAATATATTTCGGGGGGAGGGGGGAATGCTACAAGTAGAAGACTCTCTATTAATAGGGTGGTCGTTCGAGTCTGCTCGC